>PVPY01000123.1:0-110001 GCA_002982035.1 Fusarium algeriense
CATCCCAACCCATCAATCTCCCTCCACACCCTCTTGACCCCCTTTTACCTCTTTTTTTCTTCTTCTCTGCCTTTTTTCCTTTCGACTTCCCCTTGTCGTGCTCGCTTCAGTCTCACATCAGAGAATATTCTTTTCTCTGTTGCCTTGTCGAGTTGGTGGTCGTCGCCGCCTTTGATTCGTCCCTTTTTTTTTCTGTGGCTGTCCCAGCTCGGCTTCAACACCTTGCCCCTCCACCTCCCACCGCGTTTTCGGGTCACCCGCCTTCAATAGCTGGAAGTAATAGGTCTGTTACTCAGGGATGTAAGTAACACATTCTATCTGCCTAAGCCTCACCCTCACTCGTCATCTGCTCCATCTTTGCACCCATTCCTCTGTCGTGGTGTTGCCAATGGCTGCTTTAAATACCCGCTTCTTATCCAGATCTTTTCTTCTTCCCCGGACTTACACCTGCGCTTAGACCAAAATCAATGTGGTAAACGACAGCGACGAATAACCCTTCAATCCTCGAATCGAATCCGACATTATGGCTTCGATTCTTCTGCCAAAGCGCTTCCGCGGCGAGGCACCCGTCACCGAAAAAACGACACCGTCATGGGCTTCCAAGCGACTTACTCCCATCGCCCAGTTCCTCTCCCGACTCGCGTGCTCTCACCCGATCCATACCGTTGTCGTCGTCGCTGTCCTCGCGAGCACTTCATACGTCGGTCTCCTTCAGGATAGCTTCTTCAACGCTGATGTTGAGAGCGCTACTGTTGGCAAGGCCGATTGGTCTACCCTCGTCGAAGGTAGTCGAGTCCTACGCGCAGGACCTGAGACTGCCTGGAACTGGAAGGCCGTCGAGCAGGACGCTGTTAATGATGCTGGCGCGGATGCCGATCATCTTGCTCTCCTGACTCTTGTCTTCCCTGACAGTCTCTCCGCTGAATCATCCAGCACTGCTCCTCGCTCTCACCACGTGCCTATCCCTCAGAACCTGTCTATTACGCCTCTTCCCTCTACCGAGAACCCGTTCACCGCCTACTCTCAGGACAGCATCCTCGCCTACGCTCTTCCTTACTCTGAGGGCCCCGAATTCCTTGCTGCTACCCAGGAGATTCCCAACGAGGATGCCGTCGAAATTGAAACCAAGCACGGACGCGAGAAGAAAACATGGATCATGAAGGCTGCCAAGGTCAACACCCGCAACAGTGTTGTCCAGTGGGCTAGTAATGCTTTGACTGAGTTCCTCGATCTTCTCAAGAATGCCGAGACTCTTGACATTGTCATCATGCTTCTCGGTTACATTGCCATGCACTTGACCTTCGTCTCCCTCTTCCTCTCCATGCGCAAGATGGGTTCCAAGTTCTGGCTCGGTATCTGCACTCTGTTCTCCTCTGTCTTCGCCTTCCTCTTCGGTCTCGTGGTTACTACCAAGCTTGGCGTTCCCATCAGCGTGATTCTTCTGTCTGAGGGTCTTCCCTTCTTGGTCGTTACCATTGGCTTCGAGAAGAACATTGTTCTGACCCGCGCTGTTATGTCCCACGCCATTGAGCACCGCCGAATCCAAGCCCAGAACTCAAAGTCTGGCAAACGATCTCCTGAGCGCTCCATGCAGAACGTGATCCAGTACGCTGTCCAGGCTGCGATCAAGGAGAAGGGTTTCGAGATCATCCGCGACTACGCCATTGAGATTGTCATTCTCATCATTGGTGCTGCTTCTGGTGTTCAAGGCGGTCTCCAGCAATTCTGCTTCTTGGCCGCATGGACTCTGTTCTTCGACTTCATTCTCCTCTTCACCTTCTACACTGCAATTCTCAGCATCAAGCTCGAGATCAACCGCATCAAGCGCCATGTTGATATGCGTATGGCTCTCGAGGATGATGGTGTTAGCCGCCGTGTCGCCGAGAACGTTGCCAAGGGCGATGATGACTTGACCCGTGTCAAGGGCGACACTTCTCTATTTGGCCGCAAGAGCAGCAGCATTCCCAAGTTCAAGGTTCTCATGATCCTTGGCTTCATCTTTGTCAACATTGTCAACATCTGCTCGATCCCATTCCGTAACCCTAGCTCTATGTCCACCATCCGCACCTGGGCCAGCAGCCTTGGCGGTGTTGTTTCTCCTCTGTCTGTTGACCCCTTCAAGGTTGCCTCCAACGGCCTGGATGCTATCCTCGCTACTGCCAAGGCCAACAACCGACCTACCCTGGTGACTGTCTTGACTCCTATCAAGTACGAGCTCGAGTATCCTTCGATTCACTACGCCCTGGGTTCTGCTGCCCACAGCCCTGCTTATAACGATGCTTTCCACCACCACTTCCAGGGTTACGGTGTTGGTGGCCGCATGGTTGGCGGTATTCTCAAGTCTCTTGAGGACCCCGTTCTCTCCAAGTGGATCGTCATTGCCCTTGCTCTCAGTGTCGCTCTCAACGGCTACCTCTTCAACGTCGCCCGCTGGGGAATCAAGGACCCCAATGTTCCCGAGCACACCATCGACCGAAACGAGCTCGCCCGTGCGCAGCAGTTCAACGACACCGGTTCCGCTACTCTTCCCCTCGGCGAATACGTTCCTCCTACACCTATGAGAACCCAGCCTAGCACTCCCGCTATCACCGACGATGAGGCCGATGGTCTTCATATGACCAAGGCTCGCCCTGCCAGCATGCCCAAGCGAAGCAACGAGGAACTGGACAAGCTTTTGGCCGAGAAGCGCGTTCGTGAGATGAACGACGAGGAGGTCATCTCTCTTTCTATGCGTGGCAAGATTCCCGGTTATGCTCTCGAGAAGACCCTCGGCGACTTCACCCGTGCTGTTAAGATTCGACGATCCATCATCGCCCGCAACAAGGCTACCACCGACCTGACCCACTCGCTCAATCGATCCAAGCTACCTTACGAGAATTATAACTGGGAGCGCGTCTTTGGCGCATGCTGTGAGAACGTTATTGGATACATGCCCCTCCCTGTCGGTGTTGCTGGTCCTCTCGTCATCGATGGACAGAGCTACTTCATCCCTATGGCTACTACTGAGGGTGTTTTGGTTGCCAGTGCCAGTCGAGGTTGCAAGGCCATCAACTCTGGTGGCGGTGCGATTACTGTCCTGACTGCCGATGGTATGACCCGTGGGCCTTGTGTTGCTTTCGAGACTCTTGAGCGCGCTGGTGCTGCCAAGATTTGGCTTGACTCTGAGGCTGGTCAAGATGTGATGAAGAAGGCCTTCAACTCGACTAGCCGCTTCGCCCGTCTCCAATCCATGAAGACCGCTCTTGCTGGAACCAACCTGTACATTCGATTCAAGACAACTACCGGTGACGCAATGGGTATGAACATGATTTCCAAGGGCGTCGAGCACGCTCTGAGCGTCATGGCCAATGAGGCTGGTTTCGATGACATGCAGATCATCTCTGTCTCTGGTAACTACTGCACGGATAAGAAGGCCGCCGCCCTCAACTGGATCGATGGACGTGGTAAGGGTGTTGTTGCTGAGGCCATCATCCCTGGTGAGGTTGTTCGCAGTGTTCTCAAGAGCGATGTCGATTCTCTGGTTGAGCTTAACGTTGCCAAGAACCTGATTGGTTCTGCTATGGCTGGTTCAGTCGGTGGTTTCAACGCTCACGCTGCCAACATGGTTGCTGCTATTTTTCTGGCCACTGGTCAGGACCCTGCTCAGGTTGTCGAGAGCGCTAACTGTATCACCATCATGAAGAAGTAAGTCTGTCCCTGGCATTGATTCCAACACAAGCTAACCTTTTACAGCCTCAATGGAGCTCTTCAGATCTCCGTCTCTATGCCCTCGCTTGAGGTCGGAACTCTTGGTGGTGGTACCATCCTTGAGCCTCAGAGCGCCATGCTTGATATCCTTGGTGTTCGAGGCTCTCACCCCACTAACCCCGGAGACAACGCCCGCCGTCTGGCCCGCATCATCGGTGCGGCTGTCCTCGCCGGCGAGCTTTCTCTCTGCAGTGCCTTGGCCGCCGGTCATCTCGTCAAGGCTCACATGCAGCACAACCGAAGTGCCGCTCCCTCTCGCAGCACCACTCCCGCTCCTCCCATGACACCCGTCTCCTTGGCTATGGCCAATGCTCAGGACCGCTCGGCGTCAACAACATCGATGAGCGCTGCTGCTATTCAGAGGTCAAAGCGATAAATGAATACTTTGCATTTGAAGGAGTAGAGGCGAGCGGATGTTTAAAAGTTTACATAGACGAGAACATGTATGACACACATGGTCTGGGATGGGTGTATGGTCACACAGCATGGAGTTTTTGCATTGGACATTCTGGAAAGATGAAAGCATCCATACATACATATACAGTCGTCGAAAGATGCAATATTGAAGTGGTAGTATGTAATGTACCACTTCGCAATTCAATTTTAATCCTTTTTTTTGTTAATCATGCATATGACTTTACTGTCGCCACAGCTTCTCCATCAATGGACGTGAACTTGATACCCTTCCCCTCCATCCCTTTCTTGCACTCTTCCCACTTATCAGGCATGACTGGCTTCGTCCCTTCGTTGACGATCCACGTCGTATAACCCTCCTGCAACGCATCCTCCGCCGTAGCCTTTACACAAAAGTCCGCTGCCAAACCCACGACAAAAACATCCGTAACACCCTGTTCACTCAACATGCCCGCGAGGCCACTATCGCTCACCCTAAACGGATCATAAAACGCACTGTACATCTCAACCCTCTCATCCTGTCCCTTTTCAATAACCGCATGAACGCGAGAGACGTCTAACTCTGGGACCAATTCAGCGCCTGGTGTGCCTTGGACGCAGTGGGTTGGCCATAGGGTTGTTGTATAGCTGCGAGAAGGATCATTGGGGTGTTGGACCTTTGTGCTGGATGTGTAGGGTGTTGAGGATGGGTGGTTTGAGGCGAATGAAATGTGGTTTGGTGGGTGAAAGTCTTTTGTTGCGAGAATGAGGGGGAAGGGGAGGGTTGTTAGGCGGTTTATTGGGGAGGCGATTGTGCGGCCTTCTGGGACGGCGAGGGAGCCGGACTGAGCATGTTAGCGACATGATGTAACATAGGTGGGAGTTGTATCTCGAGTGAGTTTGACTCTGGGGATAATGTAGGCGTGGCTGTCCGATATACTCATACCATCACGATAATCTCATCACCAACGGGTTCAGACTGTGAGACATGTCTTTGAGCCAGCTCATGGCCAAACCGCACATAGCCCGCCTTACTTATTCCATTGCCAAGCGACTTTGCTCTTGCGGTATATGCTTATAGATATACGAAAGGCTTCACTTGAGGCCATTCACAACCTGTCCCTTACCATGATCCAACGAGAGGAAAGAGACTCACAGGCGGGCAAAAGTCTTCTTGGAAGTCGACGATAATGAGAGCAGGCTTAAAGGGCTTATCGTTTGCCATGATTACAGAAGCTTTCGGTTATTCTCTTCGCGGTATCACTTGTAGCGAGCCCCCTTCGATGAATGTCTTGCGGCTGATCACAATGTGGAAGGGAAGTGATCAACTGATAAGAGGCCACCATTTTTCGGCCCCGCTCTTCCGATGGAGGGGTATCCCACAGCGATAAACGAGCATTGCATCACACCAGTCACGACATCAAAAAGAATTACACTTTTACAATCCCAACTCTATAATATACAGAACACCATAGAAAACAGCCAAAAAAAGAAGTTTATATAGGAATAGCCCGATGCGGGGGTCGAACCCGCAACCTTGAGATCGCGTACTCGTAAGAGTCTCACGCTCTACCGATTGAGCTAACCGGGCTCAATCTTGTTTGTTGAAGAGGGTGCAGGTATCACGATTCATACCCGTGGAGGGCGTTTTTTAGTGCTGGAGAGGAAATTTTTATGTGGTGATTAGGGATATGGGGACGTGGAGGGTTTTAATAAACTCAGTGGGTTTTCAGGGACACCCTGGCCTTTATGGAGGTGGAGATGGTGAGAGCTACCCTGGATCGTTGGTGAATTGAGGCTCTGGGAAGATGATAACCTGATGGCATGAGTTTGGTATTTGTCTTTGGATGTTTGTTGATGGGGGCGCCTGCTTTGACACTTCTCATCTTCTGTTTTATGGATCTATCATCATCCAATTTTTCTAACGAGCAGTCCAATCTTCTATCCTGTAGCTTACACAACATCTAAATGACAAACCAAGCACACACCTGAAGCAACTTGGGCAAAAAACCGCCGTGATATAGTGTGGCAGATAAGGTTTTGCTTATGGTACTCATTGGTTCAATCATCTAAAACCCTGAGCAAGTGCTTACGGCGGATTTTGGGGTCGATAGCGGACCTGTCAGACTTGCATGTCGCGGCCAACATGTGAGACCAGGAACCTCGACTCCCATGAATGAAGCAGTCAAGATCAATCCTATTGCATTCTCAGAAGAGAGTAGTTTTTATTTGGGATAACTAAAGCATGTTTGGCATGACATTGTACTGTCCTAATGGCCAACCGTTGGGTAGCCGCAGTTTGCCCGACCGCCAAGTTCTGCCATCATACCTTAGCCGTCAGCACTACCGCGTAGTAAAACCGCCATCTACGAGTTTACAAGGATCTTCACCTATGATTTGAGTAATTGTGCCTCTCCAGTGCATCTTATGTTCTATTAAAGTCTTCGTCCGTCCGACGGACGAGTGATGGGCTGAAATCCGTGCAGCGCTTAGGCGCTTCTGCACAGCCATCACCTGTACCAGTGGCATGCAATGGATTAAATACAGCAAGCCCCTCGCTGCATGTTGGGAGATGGGCTGTCCTTCATCAATCTCAGAATGTCGTCCAGCACTGACTTGAATCTGCTGCTGGCTCGTCTGCCCAGCGTGACGAGCCCACTGGGAATTGTCTCGATTACTGTCGTTCTGCTTGTCGCCCTTTATGTCACTGAGAAGCTTATCAATGTTCCTTATCCACCAGAAATCCCACTCATAAGAGAGCCCAAAGGCGCTCGCCGGTTCAGCCTTCGTACACGATGGGCATACCTCACAGACTGTCAATCCCTCTTCTACGAAGCATACCATGAAGTACACCTGCCTTCCCCTCCCTCTCAATCACCACCACTAACAAAACACAGTATCTCAAGAAAGGCAAACCCGTCGTCTTTCCGGGCTTCGGCGTTAGAACAGAAGTGTATCTCCCCCAGAGCCAGATGAAAGGCATCCTGAACCAACCCGAAGACGTTCTCGATATGGTGCAGGCCTTTGCTGAAATGGATCAAGTCAGATGGTCTCTCGGCCACGAGAAGTACATCGTTGATGCTTGGCAGGGCATGGTTGTCAAGTATGACCTTAATCGTGCGATTGGGATTATTGCGAATAATATGAAGGATGAACTTCATGAGGTTTTTGATGAGCAGTTTGGTACAGACACGGAGAACTGGAATAGGATTGATCTTACAAAGACTATCAAGATGATCGTAGCCCAGGCTGCTAGTCGCTTCACCGTTGGACTTCCACTCTGTAAGTTGAGTGCTCCATCAAATTGACTGGGTGTATCGCTGACTGTTTAGGCCGGAATAAAGAGTACCTGCGACTTGCACTCGAGACTAATGATCTCTTGATCATGAACGCTGGCCTCACCGGCGGTCTCCCTCGCATCCTACAGCCCATCACAGGAACAATCTTTGGCCAAATCGTCAACCGAAAAGTAAATAAGATGAAGAAATGGATCATCCCTCTCCTCAAACACCGCTTCGACCTGGTCAACAACCACCCAGACGAACCCCAACCCAAAGATCAAGTTCAAATGATGATCAACTACGCTCTTCGCCATCGCCAGGATGAAGTCAACGACATGGAGACACTCGCCCGTCGCGTCGTCGTTCAGAACTTTGGATCAATTCACAACACGCAGATCCAAGTTGTCAATCTGTTTCTCAATGTTCTTAGCTCTGATGCTGAGTTCAACACGATTGCTACTCTGCGTGATGAGATGGATCGTATTCTTGGATCCGATGATGCTGTTAATTGGACAAAGGGTACTATTCAATCGATGCCGCGCGCTGATAGTGTCGCGAGAGAGTCAATTCGTCTGTGTTCTTTTGGTGGACGGGCCGTATTCCGTAAAGTCATGGTTGATGACTTCAAGACTGAGGATGGTCACCACGTCCCCAAGGGTTCTATCATTTCCTTCATTGGACATCCTGCACAAACGGACAACGAGTTCTACGAAGATGGTCTCAAATACGACCCATTCCGGTTCTCTCGAACTCGCGAAACGGCAGCCAGTCGCGACAAAAAAGCACCGCCTGCCACATTTGTTACTACATCGCCTGATTTTTTACCTTTCGGACATGGCAAGCACGCATGCCCTGGTCGGTTCCTGATTGACTTTGAAATGAAGATGATTCTGGCGTATGCGTTGAGGAATTATGATATAAAGCTTGCGGATGAGTATGAGGGAAAGAGACCGCCTAATTATTGGATTGCTGAGGCGAATATTCCGCCGAGTGGTGTTCAGATCATGGTCAAGAGGAGGGAGAAGAAGTAGACTTTTACGGTAGAATTATTTGAAGATTGCGACAAAGAGAGAGTGAGATAGCAATCTTGAGCGTACAAACCTGTCATCAATGTGCTTGATCTTGAGACCATAATGCCCAGTGTTGTTACTCGCGTGAGTGCCTACGATACTGACAAGCACTCTAGCAAAATATCTGCATATATACGGCCCAAATACCAAATATGACAGCTAGGCAGACCTGTTGCCTCTACATGTGGTTTGCTACATTTGTATCTAGTTGTTTCCTTAATGCAGATTGTCCACCAGGCAATCCAAGGAACCTTCTAGATTCTTAGCCAGCTTATATATGGCCTGGCTTCCTCCATCATTGACAGCTCGACGACGAAAGGATGGAAACCGCGTATTGCAGCGAATGCAGAACTTGAGGCTCTTCATCCTCGGGGCAAATTCCTCTGTGGATTTTGGCCTTGCAGATAACACAGGTCTTTCTTAGTTCAGCATTAAGCTCGATATTGTCAGAGGGGATAAAAGCGTTGCATAAGTGACCGCTGTAATAGGTGCGGTAAAGGAATTCAGACAACTTGCGACATTGACCCTAATTGACTAAAGCCCTTAGGTAAGTTCCTCCTAAGCCTTAACCTAAGCTTAGGATAAACTTAGTAGGCTTTTTGAGTAGCTTAACCAATTCTTTTCGTCTCCAGGTGCATACGTCTCAAGTCCTCTGACATCCCGAGGGTGCGGTCAAGAATGAGATACTCAATGAGCTTTGCCTCATATTCGGCCGTAAGGCCCTTAGAAATGAATCGCAAAGCTGTTTCGATCGATAGAGCCACACCGCAGCATCGTAGCGGGTAATCCTCCCCAGAACGAATGGCGCGTTTGAAGAATCCTTCCAAGCAATTTGGGCAATGCGTATGCGAGCATAGTGCGTCAATAATCTCAGATACCAAGATCTAATCTCTGCAAGCGATGCATTGTTCAGATGGGAGGTCCTGTTGGTATTCTGAAGATCCGGAAGAGCTGAAGGGGCTGGTAGCCGAGTTCTCGGATTCTTCTTGATCTAGCTGTCGATCCGGTTTCAGCTCCATTGCTCTCTGTATTTCGCTCAGTTTGATTCGTAACACTTGGTGCGTATTACTTACATTCTTGTATGTACTTAATACTCTGAGTAGCACCATCAGAGATTTCGGGTTTGAATCGGCGACTGTAGCAGGCTAGTGCGAAGTTGCATTGTCGCGAGCTTTGACCATGGTGATGCACGAAATTGGGGGGGTTGATGATGCGGAGGAGAGGTTGACGATATGGAGGAGAAGAAAAGAGTAAAGGAAGAGGATTCTGAAATAGGAAGTCCCATTTTCTAGAAGTATAGTATGGCAGTAATTCACTGACCTAGCTTAAGCTCTGCGACGTTATGCAAGATTCTTATGTAAAGTACAACTAGCATTATAATCTCTAAATTTTAGGGGAACTGCAATAGATAAAGCTCCAGAAAGCTAGATCATGCTTCAAAAATAGTTTGTAACTTGCCGTTAATATTTATTTCATCTATTATTTCCTCTTTAATATTAGCAAAACCTCTTCACACATTAGTGACAGAAGATAATCCATTGACATCTAAGATTAAGATGGTGGAAAAGGACCGGTGCAACTGCAAACTGACCAAGTCAAACGACATCGACCCTCTCGAGACATAATAAAAGCTTTAAAAATATTATTTGTCTTTAGTGCAGTCTCCCATAGTCTAGAGCAATAAGACTCAGGAGTTCGACCATTTGAAATGTTTCCCATCACTAATACTGATGTACATTCTGACATTTCTTTTTTTGTAACTTCTGATTGTATGGCCCCAAGAAAACTCCGGATACTTTTATCCCCTTGATCATGATCCCGTTGATCCCCGAGCGCTAGACCCAGACTCAATAAACAAAATCGCCTACAATTATCTCATCTTGATTAATATGCCATTAGACCTAAGTTCGTGTGGGCATATATATACTTCTAGCCACAGGTCTTAACTGCAAATAACACATTAAGCTCACAATTTAGACATTATACTAAAATGCCTGACTAATTACTATAGCATAATTGCTGATAAGAAACCTAGATTATTTATGACTCTTTTGCCTCCCTTTAAGGAGCATAAGAAGCTCCAATTCCTCAGCCAAGACAATCCAACTCAACACCGCAAAAAGCCAGGATCCTGCGAGACAAGAAATCAAGATGGCAATGCCATCAGACCGAAACGCCATTTAGCGAAATTATGTGTGCTGAATATGACCTTGTCATTACTGGTAAACTCGTAAGTGTTCGAACTAGACATTCGAACTTCAAATGTTAAGCGTGTCAAATTTCGATTTGCCACTGGTTTCGGTTGATTCTTGCACATGGAGCTTGGATTCATGAACAGCTGTATCATTGGAATCCTAGAAATCGTCCTGCGCCCGAACGTACACCTCTTCTTCTTCTTTGTCATCTACAACAAAATTATCAAGAGCAATGGATCCGTACTTGATCTTGAGCTCCAAACGTTGATTGAAGGGGCTCAGTGGAAGATCCTCATTCGCCAGTTCAATCGGAACGTGAATGTCGATGACGCCATCTTTAAGAAGGGGGTAGTATGACGCTGTGAAGTTGTGCTTGTAATAGTTGCTGGATTGTGTCTCGATGAGAATGTTGTTTTCGTTATCTATGTTCAAACGATCCTCAAGGGTGGGTGGATGCTGTGTCCACCTGGTCCTCATCTGGAAACCGTGAAGCTTGTGTACGATGGCGAAACTAAGGGGGCACCCGTTCTCAATGCCGAGTGGCTAACCAAGGAACTCAGAGTACTAAGACTGCAGCGATTGCTTGAGTAAAAAGTGTTTGTCATCCTTTGTGACTACCATTGTACTAATGCAGACCTGAAAGATGCACTCCAAGTAGATGGTGATGGAGGTATCGATTGTCGGCCATTTTCCATTACAACAATGAGTCATGCGGCTGACTCGGGCAACCACGAGTCTCAAAAAGTTCTCCTAGCTCCAATCAACACGAGAGTTGCTGGGTGTGCAAAGTACGGACAGTCGCGTGGCTGTGGGAGAGCAATGTCCATCCAGGACTCGATCTCTTCGATGATGCGAGACATAACATGGATTTTCTCTTCCCATTCCGTCGGGGTAAAGAAATCACGCGACGCCACGGGCAAGGGGCAAAGAGAGGGAGACCCCAGGTGCTGTTGCCCTGCTACCCACTCTTCGGAGTATCAGAGAACTTACGACCTTGAAAAAGTAGGCAAAAAATAAACTACTCAAAAGGCATGCTAAATATTTCCCTAGATTATCCTAAACTTACAAGACTTTTTGTTCCTTAGGATCAAGGTTTTACGTTTTCTGACCTCCCCTAACCACCCCTCCTTCAAATATTTCAGTTGTTCTTCACTGATCTTCAGTTTCATTCGGTCATTCGCCCTCCGGAGCACCTTGCGTCGAATTACTGATAGCACTCGACAATTAGTGATGAAATACTCCTGTAACAAAGCCAAATTCTGTAGCGACTGGCTGGTGAAAGGCTGGAGATTCAGATAGTGGCAATAATATAGAGAAATCTTTTAAAGAACCATGGGCAAATGGGGATGATTCATGTAGTTCAGCGCCACGGCCTTGAAGACCAGGTTGTCGGCGGCATGCAAGAAAGCCTGACATGAGCTGTGTACCGCGAGTGGCGAAATAGTATCAGTACTCATCGAATCAGGATGACCGACTTGGAGAGGCCGTGATGAGAGCGCCCATTTTAGTATACTTGTATTGACTTTGGCGGCAGTTTGAGCCAGACATCCACAAGCTGGCAATATCATTTTTCTCTTCCATGTTGCAACACTAGCTTCAATGACGGGCATAAGTTAAGCATTGTCGGCCGATTTGATAAATTTCCAGGCCTCATTCTTCCTCGATCATAGTTTTTGATGTTCTGAATAGAAAGAAATGTAATCGTCAATGGACTCATTGTGACAGTTCGTTTCTCGGAAGTGAATAACTTAAACAAATATACATTCGCTGCCGACAAGATTCCGAGCCGTAAAATGTAAGCAATCCCCAGGCCATGGTTGAGATGAAACTTTCATGTCAGTTCTCTCACCGATGGCAATCTTGAAGAAATTAATTGGCATCATGGCGCATGTGAGGATACATTAGTCCATTAAATTCTTTCTGTCAATTTTGAACATATCGTCCGATGCCGTTTCGGCTGTGTCACTACCAGGTTCAACTCACTTAACTAGATTTCTTTGATTATGTCAAGCAGGATAAAAGTACAAGTCTGTTGGTTCCCTTCGCCGTACCCCAAAAATTCCGTGGCATTATAAACTATTGATCCCACGGCACCACATCCAGTGCTACATTCACGAATCCATCTTGAAACCCTCAAGAACCCAGCGCTGCTTCCATGGCACGACCTTGAATTTCTGGAGTTCCTTGGTTCTGAACTCCCCAGCAAGAATGCGGAACAAAGCAGCAAGCGAGGCGTCGTGAGGAAGCAACTTGTCAATGCGGTTGTGTCTCTTTATACTCCTTTTGTTCCAAATTGATTCAGGTCCTGGAAGATAAGATAGACCGTTGCTGTTCTCCCGTCTGTGAAATCCAGTACCGTTCTTAGATTCGCCATTAGGTCTGAAACAACCAACGTAATGGACCTCTCGAATGATGGCTCTTAAGCCTGGTCGTGCTAAAGCTAGATTGACTCCCCTTTTCTGTTGTCGGTGTCGTCGAAGGCCACATTGATTGCTAATCGAAGTAAGTATCATGGCGACAGAACTAGAACTCTCAAGACCTACTGGGTGTGAAATTTCGGATGTCGAATGTTGACTCGATATAATTTCGACTGCTTTGGCTGGGGGCGGAATGCCCGATACAGGATCTTCATTCGACCTCCCTTCGATCCCTTTGACTTGGTAATGTATTTCGGGTACAGAATCTTGACTCGACCGGTACTCAATCGCTTTGATATATATCGACATACTTTCGACTTTCGTGGAGGGACCTGTGCAAGCTCTTGATTGGCGACTCGCTCACACATAAGCCATACAGCCATCTCCTTGGCAGAGAAAATTGTCGCGGCATCACCTTCAGGAGGCGTCTCCTTTGACCTAATAGAAGTATTAGTATTAATTATTGTTTCACACATTATTTCACCCCTGCTTACTTACCTGTTTTCTTTCCAGTACTTAATAAGCCGGTCCGCTTTATATCTGCAGAAGTCATGTTTCATGCAACTCCCGTGATGTAGTCGAAGAGCACGGCTTTTGAAGATCAGATCGCTTAACGCGCGCTTCAATGACTCTCCCAGGTATTTGATATAGCAATTCTTTTTGGGGATATTCAGGCCAGACAGGGTCTTGGTTATACTGTCGACATCGTAGTTGTTGGTAGTGTTGAAGCGTTCTAGCTCCTTGACATCGATGTCTGTCAGGTCGGTAATGTCCTCCCATTCATCTGAATTGTTGTCTTCTGTATCGGAGATCACACCCTGTCCGAAAGCGCGGTCAAAGTGTGTAGCATCAATCTCCTGAGACCTTGCGGGCCATTGGTCGGGGTGGCGTCCTTCCTCAAAGCTTGGTTCTTGTGAGCTAGTTCTACCAAGTTGCGGAGCAATGGAATGTATATTCAAATAGAACAAGCCGAGATACTTACTACCGCTTATTGAGGACCTTGAGTGCTTCCTCCAAAAGCTTCTCCTTGTCCGGTTCTTTGCCGTTCTTATCAACGTCTTTGTCCTTGGTCGTTTTATGATGCGATTCCGAGCAACACGATAGGCCGCGTGGTGCTGCGCTCTTTCTTTATCATAGCCAACACGTTGTTGGAAAATCTTCCGAGAGCGCACGGAGTCTTTGTTGGTAGAGAAATCTTCTTCGGCTATTCGCTGACCTAGACCGGAGCCTGGAGGTCGACCTGGCTTTCGGCCGGTCATATCGGTCAATCTTGGGTAGTTGGTTAATAAATGAGGTTGAAAAGATCTTGAACGGTGCAGTTTCTTAGAGGTGGTCGAGGGAAGAAATCAGCAGAAGTGTGGTGAAGGTCGTGGTTCATTCAGTATGGTAGATGTAGGACCGTTGAGACAGTGACAGGCAGTGAATCACTTGCGCACAGGCCACTTCTTCTTCAACCTCCTTCTTCGGCTCCCTGTTCTTTTTCTTTCCTCTTCATCTCCAACACCATCTCATCTTTCAACCGTCTCCTGCGTCTACATGCTCCTTGTCGCTCAGAGTTTTGATCCTCAACGCTACTCCAACATCAACAATGGCACGACCTCTTAGTACCAGAGACAGGATGAAGCACACGCGGGTCATCAGACAACGAAAGAAAGACGCAAACGCAAAGGAGACTCAACAGGCCGAAGGTGGAGATGCTGGAGATGCTGCAGGAGAGAATAGCCAAGGTGTTCCCCCTCGCGAAAAACCGACAGCCAAAGGATGGACACCAAAACGATCAAGTGTGTCTGAACGAGATGTTTTTCTTTCACGGGGCCATTTACCAATTATCTTTAGCGACTTATCTTGAGGAGGTTGAATATTTCAATGAGCATTTTGGTCTTGTGATTCCTCAGGCTGCGTTCCACCGACTTGTCCTCGAGATCATAAACGATCAGCGACCTGGATCAGACTTCAGTTTCAAAACTCGGACTCTTGATAAATTGCAAGAGGCTACAGAGCGTTGGTTGGAAGAATCTTTTCGTGGTGAGCAAATAACCTTCCAGAAAGTGAGGCGATAACTGTATTAGTCTTTGTACTGACCTCCCTCACAGTCGCTCTGCAACTTGCCCCCTCTCCCAAGGTCACAGTATATTCTTTCAGAGCAGCCTGCTATATCATGCGTAAGAAGGGCAAAGCAACCTTTCTTCGCCCCAAGAGAAGGTTCCGCAGCAAGGTCACCACTGCAAAGAAACGAAAGAATCCCTCACCTGGAAACGCTCCAAACAAACGACAGCCCCGACAGAAACCAACTGAAAAGAAACGAAAGCAGCACCACCGTCAAGAGAAAGAGGTCGTCGATCATCCGATTCCTAGTGAAGACGACGACGACAATATCTCCAACCTCAGCATGGATGACATGCAAATTAAATGGGAGAAGGTGAAGAATGAGGGTGGCAGTGATGAAGGAGATGTTCTCCGCCAAAGCGACCTCAAGAAAGAGAAATCAGACGAGGCATTCCACTTTTCCGGTGAGGAAGGTTCTGGTTTGGGGGCAGACTTCGGGCATATCACCATTGATTAGTTGCTTGGCTCGGCATGAGGACCATGGCATATGGGTTTTACGCAAAAAGGGGATAATCATTTTGGTGCACGAAAACATCTTTGATAGACAAGTAACATTGACGCATGAGATTCCCGTCGAGACTACCATGATTTACTCTTCGTGTCGCGCTATTCAATATCCGATGTCCTGTATAGCCTACCCCCGCAAAAACGGGCTGAAGGCATCTTCCTCGTGTGAAGTTGAGAGGAGGAGATTGTGCCTGACCTCGAATAATGCGGAATCTTATAATGATTGTATATAATATAATACTAAAGTGGATCCAAAGTCTTGGAAATTTATCCAATCTTATGATGATATAGATATTTAGGGAATAAGTGGCTAGGTATATTCTCTCACTTCTGAGTCAGGATGACAACAGCCCCGGTCTTTCAATATATAAAAGAAACAACTTGATTCGGCTCCAGGAGTCACCGATTTTCCCCTTCTTTGATGAGCCTGACGACGCCGGAGATCAACAAGAAGAGTTCATCAACGCTGAGGACCCCGAGGAACCCGATGACGGTGGTATCAGCTTGAATAAATCTGATGGTGATCTTATCCTACGGTTCTCCTGACGACGGCAGTAACTTTGAGATCGTCATAAGCTCTCTGAAGAGGCTCGACCTTGATAAAGCCGCCCATGACGGATCTTCACGAGTTCCGTTTGACAGTCTGACCCAGATTTCATCTTCACAAACACGTGGGTAAGAACAAGAGGTAGTGAATGGAAACTCCACGCTCATCAAGAGTCAGGAGACATCACCCGCGAATGTATCTCCGGATATCAATGCTCTGATGGGCATGAGAGGTATGGCCATTTTTCGTATCACAAATGCTTTGGGCATTTGGCCTGATGAGGATGAGACTTTTTTGATACCAGAGATGAACGGCATGCAGGGCGCCTTGATACAGGGGATAGTTACAGTGGATCCACAGAGGGTTTAGTCATAGTTACAGGGGACCTCCCAGGGCTTGTGGCCCGCCGTATTTAGTACCTTAACCTAATCAACATCATTCGTACCACCGCGTAACCGCTCTCAATCCAGCCTTGAGTTCTCTTTTGCCCGAGATAACATTCGCCTCACTCCAGCATCGCACCTTACACACTCCGTACAGAATACAGAGATGGTCGATTTCAGTCACATGCCTGAAAAGAAACGAAATGATCCGAGACGAGCCGAGCGTATGAAGCATCTATGCTTCGGTCTTCACAGAAAGACCCCTAAACGGTGCCTAATGAATGAATAGATACTTTTTATGCTGAGTTTATGAAAACTATTCTAGGAAATTTCTCTATGATTTCTGCTATTGCATACGAGTAAGGATTCTGGTGCCCAGATGATCACAACAACATCATGCTGTCGAAGGAAGATCCAATATGAACCTCTTCCACTCGGTCAATTTAGTCTACATTTAAAACTTAACATCAAGCATTTTGCTTTATTCAACAAGTCAAGAGGTAAGAGAAAGCATTCACATCACTACGAGAGACCTTTTGAGAAAGAACATTCCAAGAAAGAAAGAATCATCTCTCGATGGAAGATTGGGGTATCTATATCATCGCAACCTCTTTATTTCGCCGAGGTGCCGCTGCCATCAATCATGAACCACCCAAAGCCATATAACTCCGTATAAAACTCCAACACCACGCCGAAACATCATGGACTTCCAAAAAAGGCAGAAACCAGTAAAAACGCCTGAATTTATAAACCTCTCATCGCATAAGACATGGCCGTTTCTCTAGAATGGTACATGCTCAGCTGCACTCTATTTGCAGAGTCATGCGGATTCGCATACTTCCTCTCCTCGCCAGTATAACTCCCAATACTCCTATCACCAAGTCGTCCCAGGATCATTCCGATTCGGTGGGAGGCATCAGTATCAGCCCTATCGGCGACAGTCAAGAGAAAGTCCAGAGCGCCTCGCAAGATAGCAGCGCGCTCATTTGCGTTCCTATAATCAGACGACTTTCGTAGCATACGGACTGTTTCTTCATCTTGCGAAGCAAATGGTGAATTTGGATCAATAGGATCTGGATCAGGGTTCTCTCCGGCCATGGCCATGTTCTTGGCCACCTGCTCCATCCTTTTCTTATGCTTAGAAGCGTTGAAAGTCCCCTTGGACTTATAGCGGGCTGGCTCGGCCGCGAATGTAACCGTCTTGCCGCTTTTGGGGGGCTTGGGAGCTGGGATCACCTCGATACGGAGGCTATCCTCGCTATCTTCCTCAATCAAGTCGAGAGGAGTACTAGCTTGGGAAGTCCCTGGCTTGAGGCAAGATTTTCCTGGGGAGAGATTGGCGTGATTGGGTTGGTGGCCAGTAAATTGAGGCTTACGATGAAATCTTATGGCGCCAACTCGTTGAAGCATGCGGTTCATCATGCTGGCCATCTTCTCCTTGACACATTCGATATTGTTGGAGGACTTGACCTCGCTGAGAGAAGGCACCATAACCACTTCAACCTCTGGAACAGGCTCAACAACAGCCAGTGCCTCAGGGTAACACATAACAGCAGTTTGAGCTGTTGGTGAATTGGCGCAGTTGATAACGCCGGACTTGACCGACTTGATGTTTAAAAAAGCCATGTGATCACCCGGAGATTTACACTTGACAGCCCTCGCCAACTCGCCCATGTCATTGAAAATATTCCTGGTGCAGAAGGCCTCTTCATCACCAGAGAACCAGGATCGTGTGTCAGAAATTCGCTCCTCCACAGCATCCTGGAAAGTGTCGAATCCATCCTCTGATTCGTTGGCCACCGTCCTCAGTCTTGCGAGTAAAACCTTTGGTTCGACTCCATGACTCTCTTTTGTAAATCGAGGGCTGGGGGCGTTTCCAGGATTGAAAGTTCTCTCAGCAGAAGACTGAGAAAGTAAAGAATATAAAGGCGCAACGCTGTCATGGTTCTCAGTTGGGGTGTTTGGAGGAGGAACAGAGCCAAAGGAGATATTGCCATCTGCTAGAGAGAGGTCGGAAGGCGGGGTAGAAGTGTGATTTGTTCCAGGGGAGGATGACACTGGAGATAAGACGGGAGATGACCTAGGTGTTGGTGTACCTGGTTGAGAAGATGGGATCGGCCTGGAGGGTGGTAGAGGAGAAGAATCATCGACAAGCTGGGAAGCCCAAGAGAACTCCCATGTGTAGGAGTCAGGTGTGTTAGACATTGCGTCGGGATGTAAAACACGAGGATATAGAGAATGAGAAGGTAACGATAGTAGTAGAGTGCGAGGATGATGGGTAGAGTGATAGAAGAGTGAAGTGTAAAAGTCCAAGACTTGAATGAATAGTACACACGGTCTGAAAGTCGGTATTAAGTTCAGAGCGAAAGTAAAGCGAAGTACTGGATAGATGTGCTTGCTTGGAAGAGGTGTGTATGGTAAGAAGGAAAGATTCCGCACGTGGAAATGGCCGAGAGATCGCTACTTTATAGACAGTGAATTTTAAGTTCCATGCTTGGAGGCCTGTTACAATGAGAGTGTCTCGATGGCATTTTGAAAGTTCAAGAACAGCGTGAAGGTGAAAGATGGTTGATTGGATGAGCAAGTATTCCGCCAACTCAAGTATCAGAACCAATGGTCTACATATCACTGGATGAAACCACCAATAGGCTTGGTCTCTGCTGCGAAGACCCTCAAGCCCACTCATATGGAAGAAGTAAAGCACCATCAAGAAACCATGTCACTGGAAGGTCTACAACAAAGGACTTGGACGGGCCATGAATCGAGCCGGCTCGCGTCTGAAAAAGAAACAAAAAATATCTTTAACATCGTGGGTGAGTCCATTCTCTTATACTACTCGGGCCTGACAAACATCGGGGTCACGATACCCTCATGTTGAGACTCTTTGTCCTCTGACCCGTGTAAGTTTTCCACATGACTCAGTACACACAATGACGACTCTTCGGTAATAAAAGACGTGGCGAGAATTTGTCCTGGGGGGATAGCGACCTATCCATGGAAAGATAGGTTTGCTCCTCATGTTTGTAAGTTTTGGACATCTACAAGGTTATCAGACGAAGACGTAGAAGTAATCGACGCGCTGTAGGTGGTACTTGAGAAGCATAGAGTGTACGAATCGAATGATATAGACCTCCAAGGAAAATAGTATTTGATTGTGAGTGGAGAGAGCAAGTTACTTCCACAAACTTTAGCCTTGATTGGTGGATGCCTGAACGATAATTGACAGCGTCCAGCTTGATAGGACAAACCAAGTCCGTGACCACACAAACCCCTCATTTTGGCTGGGGCCAAGTCGGCGAAAATAAAATAATACTTCAAGTTTGTGGCTAAGTGAAGTTTCTCAACAAAGGTTTGACTGACTTGAACAATCTGAAAGCGTGAGGCTTGCTGTTCTGACAGACTAGTGGTGTAGCGTGCATAGTGTTTGATTGGGTGATGTGCTTTTATCCAATTACGGGTGAGATGGCCGAGTTGGTTATGGCGCCAGGTTAAGGTTAACCTTAACACCAATTTCCTGGTGGAGCAATCCTCCTGGGTTCGAGTCCCAGTCTCATCAAGTTAATCTTTTTGCATTTTTTGCCTCACTAATGTCATACCGTAACTCTATTGTCTTTTTGCTTTGTCGAAATGTCGATGTATCTGTCTAGTATTTAGCATCTATGAACCAATGTCTCCCACGCATTTCAGGAGCCTGATATCTATAACTTCTTTAAGTATATATCTCCAAGTTTAACTTTCTCCTCCCACTGTTCATCTATTGTGATTTGCTGTCTCCTCGACATGGCTTCTCGATGCTTCTTGAAAGCTTCTTGCTCATCACGCCATCGCACCACATCTTTCCCGATGAACGAGGCGATTGCATCTGCACATTCAGAAACCTTCTCCATCGGAATCAGGTGGCCACAGTCCAGTATCTCTTCTTGAACTCTCCCAGCAGTAGATCCGCCACTGCCACCGACCCCAGTGCCCGTTAACCTCATCTTCTCTTCTCGCCGTGTTGGCGCTGAAAACTCCGATTGCTTTCCGAAGACGTATAATGTGCTTGGTCGAAGCTCGGTTAGCTGGCGAAATATCTTTGGTGGCTCTGGGCGGTGGAAAGGATATTCTGGGCAATCCAGATTCTGTTCTGGATCTTGGTCGTTGAATGATTCCCATTTCCTTTCCAAATATGTCGGCCTAACAAAATTGAAGAGCTCTTGATGCTTCGAAGTTGTCAACGTAACTCGCTCATCCGGAGTCAAGCCCTCTTTGGGATAAAGTTCTGTGGGGATATCACGAAGTCCATGTTCGATCCATAGGTCAAGAACACGAGGATCCCAAGACTGGAAGAATTTGCTCTGCTTGAACTTCGCGATTGCATCTTCTCTCGAAGGCCAAATATCTCGTCTCTTGGTAGATAGACCGGCTAAAGATATGCTTGGGTTCGGGATCTGCAGTATCGGGTCGATGAGTACCAGTGAGTCTAGCAATCGAGGGTGCCAAAGTGCCAATTGGGCCCTATTCAGCGTTAGCATGGCCCCAAATTGGCATGGTGAAAACTCACAGCTGAGAGCCTCCCATGCTATGCCCAATGCCAACGATAGGATGAGGCATATCCCGTTGATGTTGGTTGATAAGATACATTAGGTCTCTTGCATGATCGAAAAAGCTTGCTGTGCTTTGTTAGTATCAATATCACCTCGCTTGATTCACTCACCATCATTTCCAAGAATCTTCTCATTGGTAACTCCTGATTGGCCTTGATTCCAGATTTCTGCAATCCAAACCGATCGTATCCGGACATTGCTCCGCTTTGCTCGATCGTACAGCTCATCCCAGAGTGGTTCATAAAGTTCCTTTCAAGTCAGGCAGTGTTGCAAAGTGAAATTCCAGCTTGCTTACCTTGGGAAAACCATTGGCGTGAGCACCGATAATGGTTACATCACCAGGTTGGGGGTTTTGATTGTCATGGGGGACATATTGCTTGACTGCGAGTTTTGGTATGTCATTATCGCCATTGGCTGTTGCAGCCAAATATTCCCTAGAATGACTGCAGTCGACAGTATGCTCGACTACTTGATACTTCGATGGTGATGTTAGATACCTGGTCTGGCTTGCTCCAAGGATACGTAGTCCAGAAGGTATCCTCTTGATAGGCGAACGCTGTATAACTCTAGCCCACATCGTGTACCTGGATTGTCGGGACTGAATGAATACAGTGAACCCGAAAAGAGAACAGCATTAAATTCAATTTCTATATCAAAACGATTGGTAGTTGAAAGGCAGAGGTTCGCTTACATACATCAGTGCCAATGAGAAATGCCTATACCGCATAGGGTAAGGAGCTTACGCCGACCTCGGTAGCTCGGTTACGAACTACGCCCTTTCTGTCAAATCACCATAGACATCTACACGCTTAAGCCGATACTACCATATCTGACCGGGGAATCAAATGAATCCATTGTCATGTTTCACATAGAACTGATAAAGAAGTCTCAAACCAGATGCTTCTATTGTTACTATTAATAAAACACAATTTGCAAAGAGTCCCCAAAGTTGTTTTGGCACAACTGTCATGCCAGAGCCGCAATCGCTGCAGCAGTCGCCCAGATACCCTGTAGAAAATCTCCTTGACAGCTACGCTACTGATAGTGGAGGCTACAAAGCATGTAGCAAGCTTGCGTGACAACCCAGGCTGTAGAATAGCCGTTCCAACGATGATATCAAAAACGGGTATAACGCGTGACAGAGTTGACCCATCATCAGGACTTCGGTCGTTCTGGTACTGATAAAATGATGCAGTGGAGGTTGCGCCGTGACTAAACCGTGAAGCGTTGCCATAGAAGAGAAGGAGTGCCAAAGATATTGGCAGGTACTTTTTAAGCAATGCGACAGACATCTTGGCAGAACTCGTATAAGAACTTTGGGCAAAGAAATACGACAAATATTCGATGATGTTGAAAGGAAAAGTTGACAGTCTTTGTCAATGAAACTCCCCCGCGAGTAACATCGCTAGGGCTGAGTCAGACGAGTTGCGAATGGTTGCAAGGATGAGCTCCACAAGGAATGAGACATTATCGCGAGATCTGAGCCTGTCACGACAATTCTTAATCAGACTGTAACATTGAGCAACTCTTTCACTCCAACAATCGTGTTGACATGATGGTATGTATATTGCATGTGAATGCCAAGCCATGTCAAAATGCACGCATATCCATCCTCAAGTGTCTATCTGCCACATCCAATCAACAAAACGAAATACCGATAAGCCCGTATTGTGAAACATCGCAGTTCGAGGGCTTTCTTTTCAGCTCCAACTTTCCTCACTAGGACGTCATGCCGCTCGTTCCGAGGCGTCTTCCTTTCTGCAACACCTCACCGCCTTAATTTCCAACTCCCAAAGGAATCGAATGCATAGCACGAAAGCAAACATCACCATTCACGGAATAGATCGGCCATGGCAACACCGTTTTGGGGTCCGCAGACCTCTTATTTGAAGTACGTTGATGCCTCAGTTGGTATTTTGGGAGTGACTAACTTTTATAGCTTTTGCGAAGAGGTAAATACCTCAGTGGTCTCCCTTGCGTGAGATAAAGCTTAACGTGTTCTGTTAGGACTATGTTATTACACGTTTCATCGCCGAGTTTATAAATACTCTTAGCAGTTTTACATATGGTAAGTCCGGAAGTCATTGGTTCGGGATTGCAATTGACCGTGTGACTAGTGGCATATGGACTCTATGGCTTGTTGACATCGCCCAAGTTCCCGACTGGGCCACGCTTGGTGTCATACAGTGGATTAATAGGCGTGGGTATATGTTCAGCTGGATATCACATGACCCTCAAGTATCACACCCAAATGTGTAAGTCCTTTACTGGTTCAGTGAGAAAAGAGCCTAACAATCGCTAGCTGATGAGTTGTCGATGCATCTTCTCACTACACCTCTTATCTATCGCCTCCTCAGCTTCAATGCCAGCCCTCAAAAGACCAGAATTATTGGAACTGTCCTTTCAATACTCTTCACCATTGTTATGGTCACTCATATGGTTATGGATGAGTTCCTCTTGCACGCCACCACTTTTGGTCTAGGCATCTACGTAATTGCGACTCGTGTACTCAAAATCATCCCCCAACAAGTCAAGGACCCTGTTGTTCGTAGGAACTTCCAAAATATTGCTATCCTCGGGCTGGGTATGTTGACCATCAAATATTTGACTGCTGAACGGAACTGATTGTTATAGGATCGTTTGGCTTAGGCTATATCATTTGGTTGATCGATGAGTTTGCATGCCGTTACTTGACGAGCGCAAGGCATGCAGTTGGTCTACCCTTTGCCTTCCTCCTGGAACTTCATGGATGGTAAGCTTGATTTGCTTTACATGAATTCAATCACGCTAACAGCAAGTAGGTGGCATGTTCTCACCGCTATCGGAGGCTATACAGCTGTTGCAGTCATCGACATCGTCACAACAGGGGAAGTGACCAAAGACCCTACTCACACCTTCGCTTGGCCGGTTCCTCTCGCAGCCAGACTCATGTCTAGGTCTTCTGGATCAGTGAAGCAGGTTTGATCTTGACAGCAGGGGATGGGTAAATCAGTGATACAGAGACGAGAGCTGAGTTGACCCGGAGCGAAGTATCGGGAAATCAGGGACAGGGCGCTATTACTATTTTGATCAGTCCGATAGACAGGGCTAGCTTCAGCCACGAAAGTATACTATAAACACGCTTAGACACCAATAAGACATGGCTCAACGCCTGACTTACATGCGTAGCTGAAATGATTCCATTCTGCAGCGGGGCCGTTGACCCGGCACGGGACACAGGAGTGATTCAGTATCGAAAGAACGGACGAGAAATCTCTCAGATCAGGAGATTCTTTAGTAATTGGTGATTTATGAGATTATTAGAGTGAAAAAGTCACGAACTTGCTTGTCTGGCCGACAAGAATGGCCGCATCCCGCAACTAACATGCCGCAGAAGCCGCACCGCACAACGGACCATGTCGACAGAAAGAGATACGGATAGAAGGGCCCCATGGGGACCCCGCAAGATCATAAGCTTGTCATCAGAGTATTGCGGATTTGCGGATGGACGGAAGTACTGTGGTTCAGAAGGCCCCGTCCGCAAGAATTGGGTTCTGATATGACAGATTTTGAAAGGTTGGTGAAATAGAAACAACCACTGAACAAGAGGTTCGAGTAGAATAATGTTCACGTGTCATTATTTGAGATCTGCGATCTAAAATCTCTGCTAGCATGTGCGTCATGATAAGCAATTCGCAATCCGGACCAAATACCGATGTCGCCCGACTCACAACTCCCGTTCTCCCGATTTCATTTCATTAGTGCCAAGCGATAGCTGCCCAAGAGGACCTATACTAGCGCCATAATATTCGTACATCTCCGATGCGGCTCCGCTATGAAATCAAACGACCAAATGATATTTTCTCACGGCCTGGTTCTCTGACAAGTTTACTCTTAGACTTATCCACTTGACCGGGCCAAGACTAGCAAAACAAGTTAAAAACTCCACAGCGATTCCCCGGGAGTTCTTATCTATGAGCTATTAAGCATAAATAACTCGATTTTGATCAGCGGTGGAGAATGCGCGGGATGCGTTACCGAAACGGGGAAACAAGCTTAATCCAGCTTCAATGCCTCAAAACACTCTTTCACTGCGAATCTTCCCCATGCCTTTCAGTTGCACGGTCAGATGGAAAGATGTTCACATGGAAAACTAAACAAGATGCCGTTGAGCCTCAATGCAGGTGTGTCGTATCCCGACTTTGCACCGCAAGCCACAATGACCGCATCGGGAAACATACCAAAGATAAGGATCTTCTTGAATCGGTCTAGACTCTTGGCTTGAGAAGCTAGTACAGTGGATTACGTACGGAGTTTTCTCGACATTGCTCGGCATGGTGGGAACGGACGGCTTAGAAAGTTAGCGATGCCGAGACCAAGATGGTAATTTTTCACCGCAGGGGAGGATAAGAGCGGCAAGACTCCCGCTGGAGAGACTGGATATTGTTTAAACAGGTTTGAAGCTTTGTTTTAATCGAGAGTCATCGAGATGGCTAAAGTGACTATTGATCTTGCGAGTCCTTTGGCTTATACGCCTGCTGAGACGGCGGAACTTATCTGTCGAGCTGGTGTCAAGAAGGGAAGATCGAGACCGGACAAGGTGCTATTGTCTGGTATTTCTGGTGGATGCATTCTTGCATTTGGGTGTGCTGTTTCATTAACGGCTCTGACGGCGCCTTGGTATCAGGAAAATGCACCTGGCCTTATCAAACTCATCGGAGCCATTGTCTTTCCTCTCGGTCTGGTCACCGTGATATTGACGGGAGCTGATTTATTCACATCAACAAACCTGGTGGGTACTCTCTTGTGCGAATTGATACTTGCAATGAATCTAATGAAGTGTTAGTTCACATTCGTTGCTGTCCTCAATGGAAGATTATCGATATGGAGGATGTTACTTCACTGGTTCCTTTGCTTCTTTGGAAACCTAGGTGGCTGCCTCTTTGTGATGGCTATCATTGTCGGATGTAAGTACCAACTCACAAACATGCCATCACCAATTGCTAACCAAGCGATTAACAGACGGAGGAATCTTTGACGCCGACCCATATCGCGAAGAAATCATCGCCTTCACAACAAAGAAGCAAATCAAACCAGAGGCCTACCAAATCTTCCTTCGTGCTATTGGCTGCAACTGGCTTGTTTGCCTAGCGTGTTTCCTCAGCGTACAAGCAAAGGATTTGACATCTAAGGTGGTCGGAATGTGGATCCCCATCTTTGCCTTTGTGGCTTTGGGTTTTGACCATGTTGTTGCCAATATGTTCTTTATGCCTTTGGGTATCTGGATGGGTACACCTGGCTTGACTATTGGACTTTATATCTGGAAGGGTATGAAATCTGCCTCATCGTTTGATGAGCCTTGACTAACAGTTGTGTAGGCATGATTCCTGCTCTCTTTGGCAACATTCTTGGTGGCAGTTTGTGCTGTGGTGTATATTTTTGGTGGATGTATCTTGCGGATGTCGATGACGAGGAAGAGCCTCAAGGCAAAGGTGTTTTGCATCATCATGGACATGATAGTCCCTCGGATGAGGAGAGTCAGATGGAGTCACGATAGAAAGAGACTCAGCAGGACTGGGCAGAACAACATAGAACATAGACCAAAAGGGGACAAAAGATTTATTAGGATAGAATAGAAAAAGATAGAGTAGACTAACTAATACAAGCTAATAATTCCAGATTATCGCGCAGGTCATGTCAAGCTAATTCTTCATCTTGTGATAGAATCAGAGTGTTATTGGGTGACTGATCATTACAATTAATGTTACCAGTCACCAGCACAACCATACCATATTTGAGTTGAGACAGATGTTACCCAGCACCATCCCATAGAGACGCTATTTAGTGGTGCTCTTGAGTTAAGATGCCAATTTGCTATGTAGCTATCGCGTTATCTCGTGGACGTTTGAAGTCTCACCCAACCAAACCCATCTTATCACTCAGCAATCTGCGTTCATTTCTTTCTTTCCCTAGCCGTCCAAGTTGCAAGTAAAGTGAGAACCTAGACCTTGAACCAACCGTTTGGTATCTATCATATCATATTTCCCTGTATGCGCATTATTTCTCCTGATACCGTCTTGATCATGATCAAAGTTCGGTGGGATCGAGTAGAGCCTGGATGTCGTTACAGGCCTTGATTTGATCCTTGATCATGGGTGATTCTTTCAAATCTTGGATCTGGGGAAGGATAAGCCCAAAGGCCCCAGGGGTATCGCGTAGTGCGAAGATAGTCTTCATTGCATTCCCAGTCGCTTGTCCCAACTTGCTAAACCTGTCGAGATGCTGCTCCCATCGTGCCTTGTAGTCCAGCGTCTCAACCTGTGACGCGTCGAAAACCCACTCAGCCCTAAATGTCACACGAATGACTCGTTCCAAGTCTCCTTGACCGTTCTCTGCATTATTAGTGTGTAGAGTCTTTTCCAAGTCGGATATGAATAACCGCACATGGGAAAATGACTCTTGGATGACTTTCATTTTCGGACCTGGGGTTTGGAGATCCTTTCGCAAGATATCCCAGTCGTAGGACGCGGCTGCGAGTCCGTTGATGATTCCGAGAATTTTCTCCTTAGCCTTAGAGTCTAGCGTTGGCTCAACTGGCTTGGTTCTCTTGGCCGGGGGTGGCGTTTGTTCTCGCGCGGCGAGTCGTTTCAGCTTTCCCTCCTCACGAAGCGACTTCAGCTGGTCGTCCATTCCATGCCACTCAAGTAAGAGGGTCTTGTGACTTGTCCACCGCTCAGCGTCCGGAATGCCCAAGCGATTGGCAATCCTGATGAGCTCATCGGCCCTGGCTGCCGTGTTCTTTCGTTCAAGCTGTTGAATATCTTCGCACAATTGAAAGTTCTGAGTGTACGAGGTCTCTGCGCCGAACCATCGCTTGACACAAGAGGTTATAGCCTCTTCGTTGTAATAATCAGACCCTACATCGGGGAAGACAGGACCAATTGTCCTTGCCAGACCGGTAAGAGCTTTGGCTGTCTTCGAAGGCGAAGTCTTCCAATAGCTAATCTCAGGGACACTCTTCAGTTGAAGGAATTCGTGCTTGCCTTGTAGAACGGCTTTTGAGAAGAGCCATTTGGGCCCACCTACAGATACCAAACCCTTTTTTTGTCCATAGTCGTTGCGATAAGTCGGGAGTCCCAGAGTACGCACGTCGTTCAAACTACATAGTGTGAAAAGATCAGGGTCCGGCTTGTAAGCATGTTTGCAGTCTTGAGGAAATACCATAGTAGATCCTGGCATAGATGCTGGAATCAGGGTGAATCTTAAGTTCGAGGAGACCTGCGGATGGCGAGACCGTATCTGGGAGTACCAGGAACGCATTTTCGTTGCGTCCAGACAACTCCGAGAGGGACTGACGTAGAATTCAGAATATGACTGGTTATGCATATCCGCGAACCGGGATGGATGAATGAACGCTGTTAGGTGGTTTGCTTCCACGAATCTCAGCATGTGAGGAAAGTGCATGATAAAAGACCCGAGGGGAGCCTTTTTGACAGAGTATGACTTGTTGGAAACCAATTCCACAAAGCGCTCCATTTTGTGGCCACCTCTTTCTTCAATATCATAGTAGATGATTACTGCGGCCAGCGCAATGTTCAAGGGCACATTGTCATTTGGATAGGTACTGAGAAAGCCTTGCATTTGTTCGATCATGTCTGGGGGAAACTCCAGCAAGGCCACTGGAGGCCACTGTAATATGAAATGCAGACGACTATAGTCCTCGTCGCCTTGGATAGCGCGGCAAATCAGGGGCCTGCGGTCTGGAGCCTCATTAGAAGGAAGATTTATAGCAACACCGGCCGGGCCATCCCCGGCTTGTACAATACTATGTTCTCGCCTCATGAGTTGCAGAAATCTTGTCTTTTGATCTCCCTCCAGGCGACCGTGGAGCGCGCGTTTGACGTAAGAAATATTGCCTGGAATTAGCATGTTCTCAGTCCAGATAATCTGTTGTCGATGTATATGCTTCTCTGGTTCGACGGCTAGTTTGACATACTCTATATTGTCGAGATCCAGCGAGTCATCAATCCTTTGTCGTAGTGAAACCCCATCGATGCTTTCGAGTAAGTGTTCGGTATCCTGTTTGACCATGAAGATGGGTGCGTAGTTCCATGCTGATATCCCAACAAACACGGCCCTGACATTGTTGTCTGCTGCAGGTTCCGTACCAGTTATCGTGCCCATCCACTCTTTCATGGTATTGTTGTAGAATCTGAATTGACTGCAAGCGCTGGCAACTAATTCAATTGCCACATGAGTATCAGTCGGGCATCGACCAGTTTTCTTTGTCAATTTGTCTTTTTCCATCACGGAAATTTCTGTTGGATTCCAGATGACTCTCTCCACAGATACTTCCGTCTGCAATATAGGAATATCTGTGTTCGTTTCGTCCTTTTGATTGTTGTTGGATTTGTCATTGATACCTTCTGAAAGTGCAGCCCGTGTCCAGGGTGAAGGATCAAGCTTCGTTGGAAAGCTGCACCATCTGTCTTGGTCCGCGAGTTCTTTCACATCTCCACCCCGGGACCGAAAGACGTCCAGGTCCTGGATCTCACCGTACTCATGTGTTTTTCCTTTGAGCCACACAGTGCGCTTCGCCATTTCCCTTACGGGGATCGATTGCGTACCACTTGCCATGGTACTTGATCAGTCACCGGGGGAGTAGTATCGAAATTCAGTGAGTTTACATCGATCGTTTGTAAGAATCACTTTTTGCAATCTTCTGACTGTTGATAAAGGCTCAGGGAGTACGAAATATGAAAGTTGATGAATGAAATGCCCAGAGAGGCGATATGGACTGAATCAGTTAGCAAGCAAGTATGAGAAATTATCGATGATGATCTAACATTTCGCTTTTGCACAGTTGGTTTGAGGAAGCTTAGGAACCAAGACCGGTTGCAATGTGATGCTTTTACTATGGAAAGATGATGACCGAAAGCCAGAAGTTGAGTGAAGCTCGTGATGCTCTAGCCGGTATGAGGTCGCGATGGATGTCATGAAGCGAACCACAACAAGTCGGTGATCAAGGTAACTGGACGTAGTACAGATAAATGCTGAGTATGGCGCTTGGAATGAACGCCGGTGAGAGATGTTGTTGGCTGGAAAGAGGGCAAGGGTGTCCAGCAATTGACGATCTCTTGCCAATCTCCTCCCATGCAAACAGAAGACTGGAGTAACAACGCCACACAACTTCAAATGAAGTCGCGGGAAAGACGGACGATTGTAATAATAGCCTATGATTGCGTTATGGGAGACTGAAGTGCTGAAAGGGTGTTGTTGTGGTGTTGCTTAACCCCCATGTAATGTTGAGAGGAGAAGAAGAGGAGGGAGAAAGGAAGACGAGAGGTTGAAGCATCGCGAAATGGTAAACAACCATCAATTACGTCACACGTGGGCTTCAGTGCAGTGAGTCACTAACAATTGCCTCAGAATAAATTTATACTCTCTTTCTAATCTGATATTTATGCAAGACTGTGAATCAACATCCGTATACACCGCGTAACGCCAGGATATACCAAGGCGCCTGTATCCCAACACTAAAGCCATTCCTAAATTTTCCTGCGCCTCTTAGATGCCCGAAACTCCTCAACGCCTAATAACCAACCATCAGATTACTGTAAACCCTCTTTGCCCTTCACACTCCCAATCAGCCGACAGCGAATTGGCCTCAGCCGCTCTCGCTCTCGCGCAAGTTCAACCAACCCGAAATTCCGCATCTCGTCAGCCATCTTCTCTTCAGTATACGCAAGATACGGTTCAAATTTCTTGGCAAGCTCACTATCCTCTCCACAGATCTCCTCAACTCGCTCTTTACTCTTCGTTATATCCGCAACCGACTGCATGGTCTGGATAAATTTGTGTTGAAATCTCGCAAAGGGGTAGCTGTAGAGCATGCTGAAAAAATAACGCGCGTAATGATTTCCTGAGCGGCCGCATGCGAGCATGCCGTATTTTTGGAACCATGCCTGAACTCTGTATTCGTTAGTATGCTGTCGGCCTTCGTGTAGGTGCTATCTTACCCTGTGCGGTCGTTGCCCCCAGCGACAAACCAGTCGATGAGCTCGCTTGTGATGATAAATGGCATCTCACAATATAAGAGGTTGAAGCCGTTCCGAGGGTCACAATAAAGACCCCGAATTATGCTTTCGAGCACGCCAACAACTCGTGCAGCCTGTGCGAACATTCGAGCCATGATGTATTCGTCCTGACAAATGTTAATATCAAGAGAGAGCGGATAGTTAAGCTGATCACTTACCTTTCCTTCAGTCTTGGAAACTTCAGGATTCTTGAACACCACTGAGGCGTTGATCAAGGCGAATGCAGCACGTTGGAGGTGCCCAGATTGTCTGCACTTTGGATCGAGGTGCTTCGAAATCACAGTCAGCGGGAGCATCCGTGAAAGAGGTGTACAACTTACTGTGACGGGCAATCCATCGTGCCTGGGCCTCTTTTCGACCAACTGCTCATTGGCGTCGAAATGATTTAGATCATCCACAATTTGAAGAACTTGTTTGCCCAGAATTTCACAGGCAGATCCCAAAAGGGTGTTGATCTGCAGCCGGCTAAATCAAAAGGTCAGTATATATGCAAGTTTGAAGAAAACTCGAGTCTTACTGTTGTGGATAGGTTTTCTGGGAAAATGTTAGTTGAGATTGACGAGATTGGTGAGCTTAGGATACTTACTGCGTAACATTTTTCGAAACCCATTTTTTGGCGGAGAAGCTCGTCAATCCTCTCGCATTTTGACACATCACCACCGAATCTGCAAACATTAGACCCCGCAATACGAGAGTCCGTAGGAGAATACTCACAGTTCCAGCATGCTTGCCTTGTCCTCGTATTCTAATTCCAGCTGTTCCTCGGCAGTGATTGGTTGAGACCCAGCTGATCCTATTTCGAGTCGAGTAGACTCAAAAGCCGTCAAGATTGGAATAAGCATAGAAGCCCAGGTAGCGACTACGGATAATGTTAGATCTTGTAAAGGTACACGCTTGATGGGATACCAACCTCTCTCTCCGATCGTGGTGACCCAGCCACGTTTATCAAGCTCCGACTCAAACATGACGCATGATACAGACCGGTGTTTTATGGCAAGACCCCGAAGACGATAGAGAACCATGGCGAGCCTGGGGTTCATTATATCAAGCGCATCTCTCATGAGGATTTGTTCTGTATTTTCCAAGATATACTCAGGCATGACACCGAGGCCGAGCCAGGGATTAGATAAAGGGGCAGCCCTTTGAGCGACAACATGATATTGCTACATCGAAGGTCAGCTGTTATTCAGGAGCATATGTGTATAGGTCTTACGGTTCGAAGGTCCTTCAATTTTGATTAGCTGCTTGGTTTTACTCTAGAGGGCTTGAAGAATACTTACCAATTTGTGATCGGAAGTCAGTTGCTTCATACTCATGTCTTGAGAATCAATAGGGAATACCACCAAGCACTGCCTGAGCTGTTCAAGACACCTATCATCTATGCGCGAGAGTTTTTCACTCCACGGATGGACATAAGTGAGGCCGAGCTCCTGCTGGCATTTTGCGAGCCAGTACCATAGTTTTCGCCAGGTGGTATACCGAGACTCTCGGCTGAAGAGCCTTTCCATTTCGTTTGGGTATTTGTAATTCATTTTCAAGGTAATCCTGGATATTTGCTGTGTTGGAGATGCGGTGGGAAAGAAGAAAGAAACTGGACGCGACAAATTGGGGACAGAGCGCGAGAAAACGTAAACCTTTATTTGAACGTGTTGGGAGTCACTGCTGGTTAGGGCTTGGTATCCTGTACATGATGCTAGTTATTAGGGCATGGAACACGTATCGTAACTTTATGTTGGTGTTTACTGGATATCGTGAATTTATGAAAAGTAAGATCACGATGGCTGGCTACCGTGAAGCAATAGCCTATAAGGTTCACTGCCAGTGCACACAATGCTGGTGGAAATATTGTGATACGTCAGTCACCAAGACCTGTGGTAATACTTTGAACTTAAGTCTTAGAATGAAGGAATCTCTATGCGTGTTTTAATTGTTCTTGCTTCCGGGAAGCAAACAGATGGTTTCTTACTTTTTGTTCAAAGGCATATTCATGTTTAAGTGCACTAGACGGGCTATCGCCTCTCCGGGAATTATCGTTCCATCTAACAATATACTAATCAATTAAATCTCCGGATGCATCTCGAATCCAGAGTGTGACCTCTATTTGATATCCGAGCATAGCATGTCAAAAGCTGCCGGTAGTCGCGCATCCTTATCAATAGACTCCTCCCTGATATTTGAGTAATAAGACAATTTCCTCAGTGACGATCCAGTATCTTAACTTTAAATTTATCCCTGCAATTTTGGTTTCCGTCCCTTCGACTGATTTGCTGCCCCTGGATTGAGGAGTTCTGCTGTATCAAGTCAGTCTGATGTTGTATTTTAGCTTCCTACGGAACAGACAAAGCGCAAACCCCAGTTGACCTTCGACTATGAAACTTTATTTTCCATCTGGAAGGTGAATTCAAGACAAGGTTTCCCCGGTGAACTTTTCTTACCTTACTTACTTTATTAAAATTAGACTATTTCTCAGATAATTAGGTGAATGCAAGTCTGTGGTCTTTCCGCAACTTTAATATTAATGCTGTTTTTTAAACTGTTTGGGATAAAGGAAAATTAATTATTTAGCACTACTAAAGAAAGCAAAGCCAGCCAGTAAACAAGGTTCTGTTCTGTAGCAAGTCGACTTTGAGAAGAACAAGAGAAAACATCACTCAGATTTAGGTTGTTAAATAAAAGCTTCTTGACTTTAATTCATATAATTTGAGCGTTTCTACTTAACAGGATAGCTTGGAATCCACTCACAGAAACAACATTCAAAGGTACCTGCCATAACTCATGGCGTCTGTCAGTGATGAGGTACCGTGAATGAGCCACTGGGTATTGCAATACTAAAGCAGAAGCAGATAAAATGGTAGAGACTATGGTGCAGTAGAATAGAGATATATACAGTTTATAATTCAAGTCTTTACTTCATTATAACAACTTAAAACTCTATACTGAGAGTGAATTCAAACAAGATCTTCACTTTTGGTTGACAACCTCTCAGAAGAGTCTCCAGTTTTGCCTTTTTGATATCACCTCTGACGTTGTATAAGAAAACTCCAAGATAAATCACTCAAAGCTAATTACCTCCTATTCTAAAATGCCTATAAAAGTCCCAACCTACCCCTGATCCTCTCATCCTTTTTCTTCAACAAACACCATCCTCCTTCCTCTGTTTCTCACATAAGCAGACACGTAACTTTCTACTCCATCCTTCAAGATAACTTCAAACTCCTCTTAACCCTATACTACAATCACCAATCATGGGGTGCGGATCTAGCAAGCCCTCCGTGCCTATTGCGCAGGGAGCTAAAGCACAAACCCTGAGCCCAGGTTCCTATGAATCACTCTACTCAGACAAGGCCCTGGGAATCTCGAAGTGCAGCCGAGGCAAGGCATGTAACCTGAAAACCCACAAGTAACCCCCTAGCCAATTTCCGTACTGCCTAGCAGAAGTAGCGGTACGTTAGCTTAGAGGTTTCATACTTAGCTTAGGATGCTAACACTCCTAGGTTTAGAGATAACTGTAATTGGCCTACCACCAAGTACCACTACAGTAATCGCGAATATGGCTTAGAGCTATAACAAGAAACAACATTTAGTTGTGCTTTTTTTAAAAAGAAAAAAAGAAAAAAAAAGAAAAGGAAGGGAGGGAGGAACACTCAGTCCCAGTTGTCAATGCCATTACTTAGTGGGTACTGTTGGTAAACCAAGAGTCGGAGCTAAGTACTAAGATAGGGGAGGCGCCGGTCCGTTATGGTTTTGGGTATTGTTCTGATTTGGGAGGTTTGGAAGGCTGGGTTGAGTGTAGCCCTGATGTCAAGATAAAATGGTTGAGTTTCTAGACCTGGAAGCTTATAGACGCTAGACATTCAATTGAATCTCCAATTTACCAAGTTCTTTCAATACATAACTGTATAAAAACACTCTATATCTACCTATGTAAACTTAAAACAAGCTTCAAATGATTCTGTCTGCTTTATGAAACATATGTCTGGGCATTCTCGTGAGCTCCAACTTTTACAACGCGTCGCCGGCGGCAAGTCTTGTTGATATGCAAATAGCGACTCTTGAAAGGATTTCAAAAGTTCTAGGAAGCTACAACAAGGGGTCTTGGATGCCCACGGCGCTCTGTAGAAATATTTTACCTTGCCAGTCACGAAGACTTGTGATTATATTTGAACTCAAGTTTTACGTATCCACTTCTCAACAACAACATGAATTTCATCGCTGTTCTTCTCCATGAAGAGCATATGCCCGTTGCCATGAATTCCAATAGTCCCTAGCTCAATATGGTCCGTCTTTGAACATCCAGCCTGTCGATAATACGCAGCAGTGCAATGCTCATACGGCATATGATACGACGCTTCCCCGGTGACGATAAGGATAGGAATATGCATAAGATTGACCAGCTTTCGTGGCTTGGGTTCATCAGCCTGAAGGATACACTCCGTAGACAGGCTATTCTTCTTAGGATAAACCTTCTGAACAAGTTCCTTCTTGGGATCTGTGACAGGAGGATCATACGTGATAGGAACATCCCATAGGCCCCACGGCCGAGGAAACTTGCCGCCAAATTCAAAAATCTCATCTTTGAATGGCGGTCCAGCAGCTTCCAAAAGAATAATACTCTTTGTAAGCTCCGGTCTTTGGTCAGCAATCAAAGTCGGCATAAAGCTTCCCTGACTATGCCCCAGCAGAACAACAGGTTTCCCAATTTTATCGAGTAATGCTGCACCAGCCGCTTGAACAGAAGTTTGTTGATACGTCGTATTATCAACAAACTCTACATTAGAACTGTAAAACGCATCAAAGATTGGATCACCCCTCACTCCGGAACCGGGCCATTGGGTATGGTTGATAGCCTGAGGCCAGAGCATATGCGTCTTTGAGTCAGTAAACGCAACCTCAACAGCCTCGGCTGAAAGAGTCTTTGGCTTGTCTGCGCCTTGTCCAGGCATCCAAGCAGATCTTCCCCGAAAGGTCTGATCAACAATGTACACCTCATATCCCTGCTCAATAAATCTCGAAGCCCAACCGACTCCACCGTCGGGCTTATTGAGGAAATTCTGTGGCAAAGTTGAGTCAAACATGGCTTCCGAAATTTGATGGAGTGCTTACAGTCCCTGTCTGCGCCATGCCGTGAATCATAACGATAGGCGTGTTTTTCCAAGCTCCTTTCACAGGTACAAGTTTCTCAACGTACATCTGGTCACGAAAGACATGGCCTCCGTCACCGTCATCATCGTAGCGGCCACCGACGTAGAAGAAGGATCGCGTAGCGGGTATTTCAGAGCGCACGACATGAGTGTATTTTCCAATAGTCGCTGCGATAATAGCGGCGAAAATAGAGAACTGCATGATAAAACAGGTAATTTTCTTGTTACCAAGATTACGTCTTGTTAGGGGAGGTTGACAAGGGGAGGAATGTCATTGCTGACACGTTTGGGATCGACACGTCTCCGCATCATGTGTGTTACGTGATAAGACAAGGCTGAGTGAGCCGCAGCAAAATTTAGATCGCAGCCACAGAAGATTCCAGCGATTTTGTGGTTGGACGATATTTGGGGTATCACACAAAATGCCTCCGATGTCAGCAAACAGCGACTGAAGAGCACGTAATACTATTATACTCAATTCGCGTCAATGTCAGTCTCTGTAATATCTTTATTTACAATGTTACCCTCAGCTCCAATTACAACCTTATTGAGCTGAGTTCGTAAACACACCATTATCTGTCACTGGGATCTGATTGCGAGACCGCTTTTCTTGTTTTTTTTCTTTAGTGGTCGCACAGCCTACATGGCGTAATCAAGCACGTCAAATCATTTGTTGCTGATTACTACCTTTGTGCTATATCTGTCTTGTGAAACCGCTTTTCAGGTATGGCTTTTTTTTCTACCGTGAAAGAGGCTTGATTATGCAGTAACGTGACATGACTCTGCTAGAATCTTCCTAGTCCCTGAATCGTTTCTCGTATTTCCTGTCAAACCATCAGCTTGGCACTGTAACAATGTAATTCCCCGCTGATCCGCAAGGACCACACTGTAACTGTAAAACTGTTATTCGTTGCAGAATCAGATCTATCATGTCTCATCCAAGTCTTATGCGGCTGATTGCCGTTCCGATTGGTTGCGGCGGGTAGGTATCTAGGCGGTCGAGGTCCGAAGTAAGATGGAATCTTGGATATGCCCGGGCTCCGTTGCAGTCGGTCGGTACCTTTTGCACTTTGGGATCCGTGCATGCGTACTCAGCCCCTCCCGTCGAAGGTGTGCTTGATACGAACCATGGCCGCGGCCGGCTTTGGTATCCGGTTCGTCTTGGCTTTGAAGCCCTTGTTGACAGCTATCATAATGTTCTTACCACGAAACTTAAAAATTCGCTGTCTTTTGGTGTTTCAATTACCTGTGAAACCGTTTATCTCAGTAAGATAATTCCCAAAGGTTCTGGATTCAGGACAATTCTAGCCGTTGTAAATACGCGCTACAGTAAAGGATTATGGAGCATCTTTCTAATGACACGACTGGCCAGCGTAGATAGGATAATGATCATAAATCTTTTGTAATAGGCAGAAGGATGTCAGCCAGCCGCTTACCGTCCTACCACGCCGACATGGCGGCTTAGCCTAGACCATAGATGGCGTCTATTCTCCCAACCCTCCCACTCACGCGGCTCATAATAAACCCCTTGGCAAAAACAACCTTGCTTGATATATGTATCAAACATTATACTCAACCCTCAAGCTCTGCAGACCACAAAGCCAAGACAAACTCGCAAATCTCATTAAAAAAAAATGTCCGAAACTCGGTCCGCTAAACCCGTCCGGTTGCGCCTTGCTTGCGACGCTTGTACGACAGCCAAGGTCCGCTGCAGCAGGACTCATCCCTGCGAACGCTGTGAGGACATCGGGCAGGAGAAAGAGTGCTGCTATAGTGCTTCACGGCGGTATGGACGGAGGGCGAGACATCGAAAGAATACACAGGATAATAGTCTTACGACGCAGTTTACGAATGCATGGGAGGACTACAACACATCCTCGGGGTACTCGGTTGGTGATTTTGAGATGCTGGATAGTTGGGCGTCTCACAATGTCGACGTCACTGTTGACTTTGACGATATGAACGGTATATCTTGGGTTGATCCGTGGAAGTCCCTTGGTTTTATGTCGGATACTACTGCGAGTCAGTCAAGTGGCATGGTATCACCCGATTTGAGTTTATTGACTGAGCCGATATTGTCGATCCAAGCACCAGAGCCAACAGCAGATATGCAAGGTCCAAAGCACTCTCACGATTGTGAGGCCCTGGCCCTCAAACTACTCAAATCACTTCACTGCAACTCCAACACAGGCCAAAGCATCTGCAAGCAACCATCCCCCAGTCCCCAAAGTCAAACCTGTTCAACACCATCCATCGACACAGTCTTGTCTATCAACAAAGCCGCCTTAACAAACCTCATCCCCCTTCTCAAATGTCACTGTGCACGAAATTCCCATGTCGCAATGCTACACAGCGCAATCTTATCAAAAGTCATTTTCTGGTACAGAGTTGCAGTCACAGCACGGTATCACACTGATGGGGTTGAACTACGACCTATGAAGATCCAACTTGGGATACTGGATCTTGATGATGAGGATCAAGCTACGCTTCAGCGGACTGTGGTGTTGAGGGAGTTGAGAAAGGCTGAGAAGGTTATGGAGACATTTGATTCTTTTTTTGGAGCGCATAATGGGGTGCCGAATTGGTATGTTGTTGCTGTGAGAAATATGAGGGAGGAGTTGCAGGGGATTATTCAGAAGATTAAGAAGAGTCAAGGAGAGTTGGGATGATCATATTCTGTTTCATGGTCTTATAAAGTGTAATAAAGGGCTCAAGGTTTTGATTTACGTCACTCTCTTGTTGTTTCACTCCCGGTATTACATATATAGCACAAGAATTTGCCATCAATACACTGTAACTCTTGTAGACATAACAAACTCGATGCACCTTGATGAGTCTCATTTTCATCACTACTACCGTGTTTCTCAGATTGAGGGTATATTCAGCAAGCCCTTAAGCCTCACTGTTGTCATCAGGTGCAACGCGAAGCCAGACAACGTCGGCCATTTATCAGTCCGAACACCGAGTCGTGGATGGTGCACTTACTTCAAATGTTCCAACTCTGTGCTTAGGGAATATTATCACAAGCCCGAGTCGGGATTACCCGAGGCAAGATGTAATCTTCAATCTGACTATGTCTTGTCAGCCATGTCACTTGATATTCCATGTGATTCTCTATCATGTGATACAGCATGCCTCGACAGTATACCTTGAGTATCTTTGGCACGTTTCAGAATTACATCGATGAGTGAAATATTGGTGAGATGCACTAAATCGGCTGTTATCAGATTGGCTATCGGGTGCGTACCTGGATTTCGGAAGCCGAAAGTATACCCGGCGGAATGCAGATCATGTCTTACGTTTCAGCGGAACAATGGCATGGATATCGTGAGGCTTATCAAGATCCCAGTGCATAAGAATCGAAGTAAATACCCGTTCAAATCCTTGATATCTACCCGTTCCGCATGTTCTCAGCCGCAGGGGTTACTGGATTTGGGGCGCGTCTGACGTGAGGCTCTGTTGTTTCCTCCTCGTGGTCGAAAATAGTAAACAGGCTTTCGGCAGACACACCAGCGGCAGATCATACCAAGGCAGATTTCTACCTAAGGTGGCTAGACTCTGCGATTTGATACACTTATTAATACCATGAGCTAGTATAAGGATTGTGTGGCAGTTCATTGAAAGAGCCCTTGCAGATACGCCATGCCCAACGGCTTTGAACCGTCCTCTCATTTTCTTACTTCCAATCTAATTATCTGCGTAAGAACCTGAACAGTGAGCCGCATTTGATTTTTTTAATCCCTGTTTCGGCCTCGCTTTTCACCACAGTCGCGAGAAGTGATGTAGCGGGGTACGCATCGGGCGGGTAAGTCAGCAACCCAAGTTACACAAGCACAATCGGAAACGAAAAATGCCGGACTCCGAGACAATTTTCCTGTGTATGATTCACTGAATATTCTGTCATTATGAGGGGCATTCTGAGTGGTTGGTCGATCAAACAGTGCCATGGCTGGAGTCGGGGACTAACAGCACAACAATAGGACTTAGCTCAAGCCATGTAAGCCATGTTTGCTTCAACCATGCCACCCAAGCATAAAAGGCGTATCTCAGTTGCTCAGTAAACAAATCTCTCCTCTCCTCTTCACCTCAACTTCCCCTCACTCTCGCATATACATACTCTCGTCAATATGGCTTCACTCGGAAAATACGTCTCCAAGCTCGCAGGATCACGCGTCCTCGTCATCGGCGGTTCATCAGGAATTGGCTTCGGCGTCGCAGAAGCAGCAATTCAAAACGGTGCTTCCTCTGTGTTCATCTCTTCATCTTCCCAGACAAAGATCTCCAGTGCTATTGAGCGCCTCAAGGAAAACAACCAATCCGCCAAAGCCCAACTCCACGGCTTTCCTTGCAACTTGGGTTCGCCTGACACACTCACCTCCGAAGTCGAGAAGCTCTTCGCCGAGGTCTCCAAGTCTGGAAAGCTAGACCACGTTGTCTTTACGGCTGGCGACAAGCTCGCTGTCGGAAAGCTTGAGGACTTTACGCTCGATGCTATTCGTCAAGCTGGTACCGTGCGCTTCTTTGCGCCTCTTGTTGTCGCGCAGCAACTCCGCAAGCATTTGAACGAGAGCGGCTCTTCATCTTTCACTGTTGCGACTGGTGGTGCGACTGAGCATGTTTCCAAGGATTGGTCCGTCATGTACTCGTACCTCTCTGGACTGCGCGGTATGGTTCGTGGATTGGCTGTTGATCTTGCGCCCATTCGCGTCAATGCTGTTGCGCAGGGTCCTACCGACACTGAGATCTGGAGCTTTGTCAAGCAGAATGGGTATTGGGATAATATCACGGCTCACTTGAAGGGAAGAATGACGACTGGGGAGATTGGACAGGTTGAGGATGTTGTGGAAGCGTATTTGTACTTGATAAAGAACAAGAACACTTCTGGTAGTGTTGTTGAGACTACGGGAGGTACATTGCTGTCTTAGAGGACGAGCCGCGATTGAGATGGTGGGGTTGTAGGGTAATTCACATCAAAACACCATGAAAATATCACAACGCATTAGGACGATGATCATTGAACTCCTCATAGAGTTGTGCAAATTATTATTAAGCTTATTCCACGTCCGATTTTTCTAAATATCTGCTTGCGATATTATTCCACCTCTTGGCGCGGTGCAAAAAATGAAGCTTGATGATGTCTGAAGCTCACGCTCTGCGGGTACGCTAAATGCGGCTCGATAGTGGATACGAAAAAGAAACCACCAACATTGGCGATATTTCATCACCCCAAGAATACCATCAACGTTTAGCTCCTCAATGACTCATGATTAGATTTTAATTGAACTCATACTCAACCTGCAAAAGCTCATGACAAATGGCATTTTTCTTGATCTCGGAAGCCACAACAGGCCAAGCATAAGCAGAATAAGCTCGTAAAAGCCGTGAGACGTTTCACGTCAGATTCATTGGCTCTGCCATTCTCGCGTTTCGGCACTAAAAGCAGTTCCCGGATACTGTGAGACTACGCCTCTTTCGGCCTCTCGCTATTTACATTCGCTGTTCGGATTTTAGCCACTCAAGCTCCGACCGTGTAAGTCGTGGTACACGAACGCGATGCATTGAATGCAGCTTCATTGATGCCTAATTATCGGGCTCTCTTGGTGGGTTTCTTCAAGGTAACAAAGATGGATTGAGAATTGTCTCGCAATGTTTTCTCATTTGCGCAATTGCACTTCTGTGAAGCGCCTCCAAGCTCTCTCTTCGCAAATCAGAGCTGCAAGTACCATGAAAGAAGCAATCGTATCGCGCGGACCAAAAGTCCAAATCATTGACAGTCCCATCCCCAAAGCGGGACCAGGGCAAGTTGTCACCAAGATTTTGTTCGCTGGTAGTAATCCCAAAGATTGGTAAGTAACCCAAGGCCCAAAGCCCATTCACACTCATGACTAATCGTATCCAGGAAACGGCCTGAGTATTGGGGAAGCAGAGCATCCATCAACCAGGGAGATGACCATGCTGGAGTTGTGCATGAGGTTGGCGAGGGGATCACTGAGTTTAGAGTCGGTGATCGTGTCGCGGCGATGCACGAGGGAAAGCAGCCGGGTGGGAGTTATGCTGAGTATGGTGTAAGCTGGGCGTACACCACCTTTCGATTACCACCAAACACTTCATTTCAAGGTGAGCATTGTTGCCGCTTATTTTGTGTGTCATTATGGCTGATCTAATGGTTGCAGAGGGCGCTGCCGTACCGTTTGCTGCGCTCACAGCCGCATGTGCACTCTACGCCCGACTCAATCTTCCAGTTCCATGGCTTCCAGCACCTGACTCTCACAGAGTTCCTCTGGTGATATGGGGCGCATCATCAGCAGTTGGATCTTACGCAGTCCAACTGGCTCAACGCTCAAACATCCACCCTCTCATCTGCGTCGCTGGTCGGGCGCAAGAACACGTTGAGAAACTAATTGACAGAAGTCAAGGCGACACAGTGATTGACTACAGAAAAGGGCGCGATGAAGTCGCCAAAGCGATAAAAGAGAGTCTGAATGGGGCAAAGCTCGAGTACGCCTTTGACGCTGTGTCCGAGATGGGCTCGTACCAGACCATCTGCGATGTTCTTGATCACGAGTCAGGGAGAATCACTTTAATCATTCCTGCGCAAAGTTACTCGGATATTCCAAAGACCATTCAGAAGTCGGTCACTACAGTGGCTAGTGTGCATGAAGATTTGAAGGACTTTGGCTATGTGTTTACGAGATACTTCAGCAAAGGGCTGGAGGAGGGATGGTTTAAGGCGCATCCGCAGGAGGTTAGACCTGGTGGGCTTGAAGGTGTTGAGAAAGGATTGAAGGACTTGAAGAGTGGAAAGGCTAGTGCTGTGAAGTATGTCTACAGAATCTCTGATACACCAGGAGTAGTAGATGAGAGTCAGCGGGATTACCTCCAAAAGCCAGGTTAGAGTAGACATACAGACGCAAGACTAATGTTTGAGCATACTACACACTTGAGAGCCAACACACCAACTCGCTTGTAAAGGGTCCCTTTGGGGTTTCAGCGTCTGTTTCTGGCTCTCAAACTGAGAACGGGAATCCTCAAAGTGCCCTTCTGCCTACACCAATGGCACGCCATTTCTCAAGGGAGCAATCTACCGACCTGAATACCCGGGGCTCGGCACCCGTGAAGAAAGGGGCGTCGATAAGATACCGTTACGGCACGGATCGATCCATGGCGTCGACAACAACGGACTCCCGGCGCCACGGCCGTTGCACGCGAGGAAAAGCGTAGCCAAATTGGGATTCGGGCCCCGAAACAAAGAACGCCCTATCTCCCGTAATATCAGTGTCGCATTATCTTACGAGGATTTATGTGATATGATGCCTTGAAGATAATAAGCACCGTCATGGTGTCATTGATCCCAATATTTGCTCAACCTTGTAAGCTAAGTCGGGTCAACATTGAGATCCGCGGGCCGAACCGGATGCCAAGGAGCTCAATTGATAGAGTAAGAGTAATTGAAATTGTATGGGGATTTCTTCGGGACCCATTTCGGGGACTGACGTTGTGCATACAGAGCTGACCGTGGTGGCGTTCTTGACAATAGAGTGCCAAGAACACCAAGGGATGATAGTCTACTTGGCTTCAAATAGAGGACTCGTCACACAATTGAACAAGAAGAACACCTTTTCGCAATTTTTTTAGACAATACCACCTCTAATTTACTCTTTGCCACGTTGATACAACTGAGAACCATGACAAACACACAGTCAAACGGCACTCACCCTGTTGTGATTGACAAGCCGGTTGGTGAGAAGCCCAATGGGACTCACAACGGCGATCACCAAGAATACCCAACCTTTTCCCAAGAAAGACTCGATGACTCCATCAAACGAGGCATCGACCTCCAAATCTTTCGGTACCCCTCCACCGGAATCAACGTCCTCATCGCAGGCGCCGGTCTAGGCGGAATAACATGCGCCCTTGAATGCTGGCGCAAAGGACACAACGTCCGCGTTATCGACCGCAGTCCCAGTCCAGTCTGGACAGGCGACAATGTTCAAATCCAGCCCAGCGCAATTCTTCTTCTACGTCACTGGCCCGATATGGGCTATGAGGTTGAAGCGAACCAGTACGACGTCGCCATGTCTTACTATAGACAGACCGGCGAGCGTATCTGGGGTCCTGCACCGCCCATGTTCAACGACCCAGAGCATTTGCCCGGTCGTCGCGGCTTTCCCTCTGTCAATGCTCATAGTCGTATTAAGTTGTACCGCGCGTTCTTGAAGCAGGCGGAACGCGTGGGTATTCATGTCGAGTGGGGATGTAAGGTCGTCGAGTATTGGGAGGATATTGAAGGTTGTGCTGGTGGTGTTGTTCTTGAGAATGGGGAGAAGAGAACGGCTGATATTGTTGTTGCTGCTGATGGATTGAGGACGAAGAGCAATACTATCGTTCCTGGTATGCCGGAGCAGTTGGCGACTAGTGGAAAGGCGATTTATCGTGCTGGTTATCCTATTGAGTATGCGCTCAAGGATCCCAAGGTTAGGGAGATGTGGAACTTTAAGCCCGGTGATAAGCCAATTTGGCAGTTCTGGCTTGGGTACGTTGAATATTTACGATTGACAGGAGATTTACTGACGATTACAGAAACGGCTCTCACAACATGGTTTGCTTGACGCACGATATTGCTTTCTGGAGCTTCATCCACTCTGTAGGTCATCCACCTTCATCTTCCGATCATGCCACTGACAATTTATCTCTAGCACGCTGAATCAGCCAGTGAATCCTGGATCCCAGACATCGACCCAGCAGAAGTCATCACCGAAATGGAAAAGAACGATGCCGTGCATCCCGCAATCGCAGCCTTCATCCGCACCGCCCCCAAAGGCTCCGTGGTAAACTGGCAGCTCAAATTCCGCGATCCCCACGAACAATGGACATCCCCCGGCGGCCGCGTTGTGCAACTCGGCGACGCAGCACACGCCTTCCTGCCCACATCCGGCAACGGGGCAACACAAGCCATAGAAGACGGCGTAACACTCGCAACGTGTCTTCAACTCGGCGGAAAAGCACAAGCCGCTAATGCCACCAAGGCGTACAACAAACTGCGCTTCCAACGTGTGAGTTGTGGACAGAAAATGGGTTTTGTGAACCAGCAGCTCAAGCAGCATACGGATTGGGATGCGATCATGAAGAATCCGGCCTTGATTCGATCGAGATATCCGAAGTGGGTTTGGTCGCATGATCCGGAGGCATATGCGTATGAGAAGTTTGCTGAGGCACTGACGCATGTTGTCAGTGGGGGAAAGGTTCCGCTGGTTAATACGAATTTTCCAAAGGGGCACAAGTATAGACATTGGACTATGAAGGAGGTGCAGGAGCAGATTAAGGCGGGGCAGAAGTTGGAGGATCTTCAGGATGGAGATTGGTCTTAGATGTTGTGAGTGAGAGAGTAGATAGATTGTATGTTGTCAATTGAGTGTGTTTGTTTAATCTGCGCGGATGGCCATGAAGCTGGTGATGATCAATGGTGTCTTGAACTCGGTATTGGGAAGTCGCTCGACACTCTCAACGACAGAGTGAGAGATCACAGGATTGCGCGATAGTGAAGCAATTCTAACGGGGATAGCTTCACCGCCATCGACCTGAGATCGAATAAGGGAGAGGATACTCGAAAAGCAATTTTTCAACCTCAGCGATTATGATGAGATACACACCGAATAATTGACTGACTGTCATTTTAACAGTAGAACATCTTGAGAAAAATCACGGATATGTATAGATCAACGTTCTAGGAGTTAAAAGAGTTCAAATTAAGATCCTATCTGTAATACGGTCTAAAGCCGCGCCGCCCGCTCCGGAGTCTCATCGAGTGTAGCCTCAATGACCGATAACTCACTTCCAGCAGGCCTCTCAAACGCCTGGATCCTCAACCTGGGATCAGCCTTGGCAAGCAGAGCAGTCCACTCCCCAACCTCACGCTCCTTGGCATTGAAGCACTGGATCATGGTGAGGTCCTTCTGTCTCAGCGCTGCCTCAAAGGTCCTCGACCCAGAGCCGGGCTTTGGCAATACCATGTCCATGATCAAGAGACGACTGGACTGACCCATGGCTGCGGTGATGCCTTGGAGGATCTTCACGGCATCGGCGTCAGGCCAGTCGTGAAGAATGGTGCGTAAAAGGTAGACATGAGCGTTTTTGACGGGCTGGGGAGTGAAGAAGTCGTAGGCCATGATCTCAATGCGAGATTTGATGTCGGATGGGAGATCAGAGAGGCGGGTCTTTGCGTTCTCAATGGGTTCGGGGAGATCTTCAATGACGAGATTGAGTGACGGGAATGCTGTCGCCAGCATGATGGACGTGGAACCACTGCTTCCACCAATCTGTATACAGTCAGTATCGAGTCACTGTCATTTGAGATGGGAACTTACATCAACGACTTGAGCTTTGCCCAATGATTTCCAGTCAAAAGCGTTCAGAAGATGCTCAACATTGGAGCCAGTGTGCGACACAGCGCGACTCTTCATGTAGGCCTGAAAGCCTTCATTGAGATCAGGTCGAGTCTTCAAGTGCTCAAAGAACGACAGCTCAGTATTATGAACAATATTATACGCCGTCTCATTAGTCGCAGAAGTCTCGCCCCATTTCTCAGTAGCTGCAATCAAGCCCGTCATGAGAGGAACAGTCTGATTGAAGATATGAAGAAGCTGTGTTCTCATATGCACATTGGTAACGAACTGTGCAGAAAGGGTATTGTGAGAAAGCTTGCCATCTTTGGTCTCGCAGAGCAGACCGGTAGTCATCGCCATACGTGCTACAGACTTCAGCTTTGATAGCGGGACCTTGGCTTTGGTGGCGACATCAGAATAGGTGATTGACTCTGGGGGCTGGGGAATGTTGGAGAGAATGTCGAAGTGGCAAAGCCATGCGATGCAGTGATACTGCTGTTGCTGAGCGACTAACTCGGTGAGAAAGCTGTGAGGATCATGCACGAGGTGTTTGACCTGCGTAGCATGTTCAATGACAGCGTCTCTATCCGTCTTGTCCATCTTTGCAGTTCTAATCGCGTTATGTTGCTAGTGTGAACACAGAGAGTTCAACGCGATAGTACCAGGCTTTATGAGTCATGACGAGATCAAGCGGCCTCCGAAGTCCTTAGTCGCCGTGGAGTTCCCGAGCTGAACCGATCGAGTTCCCGAGACTCGGACGCCGTCTTACAAGTCTTGATACAGGAACAGGGCTGAGTTTTGTACGACAATAACGGTAAGATGTCTATTTTCGGGTCAGACGTGCATTATCTGGGTGAGATGAGGCTCCGCTCGGGAATGAACGCCTTTGTTATTGTCGGAAAAGGAGGTCGTGATGACGGCATTCAGAGAATTGAGAGCCTGATACGCCGGACTCCGAGTAAGATTGTGAAGATCTTGGGATAGAGGATGAGGTAAGATAGAGATAGAAGGAACGAACAAGACTGAAATGAAGGTAGATAAAAGAGGCATCGTCTCATGTAAAGTCAAAAGGGAGGAAGCAACCAACCATAGACAAAACACCATAGACTTCAACGACCAAATCAACAAGATTCAACACCTTTGTCATGGCATCCCACATGAAGTTGTATCTCTTCGGAGACCAAACCTTTGAGGTTCAACCTCATTTACAGCGTCTGCTTCAGAAGCGCGACAATCTTTTTCTTCATGAGTTTCTGAACCAGAGTTACAATGCCCTTCGCGCCGAGCTCTTCAAGATCCCGTATAGTATTCGGAAAGACCTTCCTCGGTTTACATGCCAGGAGGATCTTCTTCTTTGGGATCAGAGTGGACCGCGATGTGTTGCTCTTGATATGGCCATGACAACGCTTTACCAACTTGGCACTTTCATCAGGTGAGCCACTTACTGATCAATTGCATTTTTGAAGGGGACTAACGGTGGAGATAGCCAGGCAGGAATCTCGTCATACGATGCGCAGAGTACAAGAGTTGTCGGTCTTTGTACAGGTGCCTTCGCAGCTGCTGCTGTCAGTTGCAGTAGCTTTACAGCAGACCTGATCCCCATGGCTGTTTCCTCAGTCGTTGCAGCTTTCCGAACAGGTCTTCTCGTTACCGATACCGCCCGAAGAGTCGATCCAAACCAAGACTTGAACAGGAGCTGGGCTCTTCTTGTCCCTGGCCAAAAGGCTACGGCAGCCCTCCAAGGCTTCTGGGATGCTAATGTAAGTGACATTGCATACGGGTATAGCAATTGTATACTGATGTTATTGTGTTACAGGAGGGTAGCCCAATTACAGGCATGCCCTACATCAGTGCCTACGCACCAAATGGCATTACTGTTAGCGGTCCGCCCCAGCGTCTTAGCGATCTCACACACTGCCTTGCCTCCAAGAGCATCGTCGCCAAAAGCATCCCCATCTATGGCGCTTACCACGCACCGCATCTATACTCTCAGAAAGACGCTCGACGTATCATCGATGGCTTAATGCTCAACAAGGCTGTCTCACTGTCTGAACAGATCCCTCTCCTCTCCAGCACAGGGTTCAAGCCTGAGGAGCGAAACTTCGCGACTCTGCTGGAAGACGCCATATCTCAGGCTCTTCTTCATCCCCTGCGATGGAGTGCAATCTTTGATGATGTGCAAGCTGCTCTTGAGTCTGCTGGGTCCCAACAGTTTAGTGTTACGTCGATTGGTACCAATGCTGAGCATTTGATCTACACTGCTCTCAAGAAGACTTCACTTCGCTCTGTAGTCCCAGAGACAAATGTACCAAGCCAACCTGCCAGTGCCCCAAGCGTCCCCGAAGCTGGCACAAACAAGCCAAAGCTCGCTATTGTCGCCATGTCGGGTCGCTTCCCTGGTGCTAGAGACAACGAAGCCTACTGGGATCTTCTCTACAAAGGCCTTGACGTTCACAAGCCTGTCCCAAGTCTTCGCTGGGATCAACAGACACATGTCGACTCAACTGGAGCTGGCAAGAACACGAGCGCGACACCGTTTGGTTGCTGGCTAGATGACCCTGCTGGGTTTGACGCTCGCTTCTTTAATATCTCCCCACGAGAAGCCCCTCAGATTGACCCTGCGCAGAGGTTAGCTCTGATGACAGCTTATGAGGCGATTGAACAAGCCGGCATCGTTCCCGACGCTACTCCCTCGACTCGACCCGACCGTGTTGGTATCTTTTATGGTGTCACCAGCAATGATTGGATGGAAACGAACAGCGCCCAACAGATTGACACGTATTACATCCCTGGCGGAAACAGGGCCTTCATTCCCGGTCGCATCAATTATTTCTTCAAGTTCAGTGGACCTAGCTACGCCGTCGATACAGCGTGTTCTTCTTCTTTGGCTGGTATTCACCTTGCCTGCAACGCTCTCTGGCAAGGAGATGTCGACACAGCCATTGCTGGTGGTACCAATGTCTTGACTAACCCTGATTACCATGCCGGTCTTGACAGAGGGCATTTCCTCTCGCGCACTGGTAACTGCAAGACCTTTGACGATGGCGCTGATGGTTATTGTCGAGGTGAAGGTGTCGCGACAATCATCATCAAACGTCTTGATGATGCGATCGCTGAGAATGATCCTATTCTTGGTGTTGTTCTCGGTGCGTATACGAACCACTCGGCCGAGTCGGAGTCAATTACGCGCCCGCATGTTGGTGCTCAGCGGGCCATCTTCAACAAGATTCTGAATGAGGCTGCCGTTGACCCTTATAGTGTCAGCTATGTTGAGATGCATGGAACGTAAGTTGACTCAATTCCTTCTAATGTACTCTACTAACGCGATAGCAGAGGCACTCAAGCTGGTGATGCCACCGAGATGTCCAGTGTCCTCGAGACCTTTGCTCCACCGGTAACTGAAAGCAAAGTCGCCCGAAAGGATGACCAGAAGCTCTACATTGGCTCAGCGAAAGCAAATATAGGCCACGGTGAAGCTGCTTCCGGTGTCTGCAGTGTCATCAAGGTCCTTCAGATGCTGAAGAAGGACACTATTGTCCCTCACTGCGGCATCAAGAATAAGATCAACCATCGATTCCCCACTGACCTTGATGAGCGGAAAGTTCGCATTGCTTTGGAGCCAACTCAGTGGATGAAGGGCACAGAGGCCAATCCCAGACGTGTCTTTGTCAATAACTTCAGTGCTGCTGGAGGTAACTCTGCGTTGCTGATCCAAGACGCACCACCCAAGAAGCAACTCACCACTGGCAATGACTCTCGTGTTCAGTTCCCTATCGCCATCACTGCAAAGAGTGGTGTTTCTCTCCAGGGAAACATGCGATCAATGCTCAAGTTCCTCAGCACAAACTCTCACGTCTCCCTCGCTGAGCTTTCCTACACAACCACAGCTCGTCGCATCCACCACCAGCATCGCATTCTCATCCCTGGCTCCACACCCGAAGAAATCTGCTCCAAGATTGAGACGGCCCTCCAGAACAACACTGGGGTTAACCGCCCCAAGGCTGCTCCCAAGGTCGTCTTCACTTTTACAGGACAGGGAGCTCAGTACCCAGGAATGGGAAAGCAGCTCTTTGAGGAGAATGAGTTCGTGCGAGACGAGCTTCTTCAGCTTGATCAAATTGCTCAGAACTTGGGCTTCCCCTCTATGCTTCCTTTCATTCAGTCCGATGAGCCTGATGTTAGCAAGTTTGCGCCTTCTCTTGTTCAACTTGCTAGTATCTGTCTCCAAATCACGCTGAGCAAGCTTTGGGCTTCTTGGGGTATTACTCCAGCTGCTGTTGTGGGACATAGCCTTGGAGAGTATGCTGCTCTCAATGTTGCTGGAGTTCTGTCCGACACTGATACCATCTTCCTTGTCGGTGGTCGTGCACAATTGCTTGAGCAGAAGTGTACTCGTCGTACACATGCGATGCTTGTTGTTAAGGGTTCCCAAGATGAAATCGCTCAGGCTTTGAAGGGACAAGAGTATGAGACAGCTTGTATCAACTCTCCCATCGAGACAGTTCTTGCCGGACCAAATGAGCAGATCGCCAAGGTCAAGGAACAGCTTACCGTGGCTAGCTTCAAGACCACTCTTCTCAAGGTCCCTTACGCTTTCCACTCATCTCAACTAGAGCCAGTCGTTTCTGGCATCGAGAAGCTCGCGAGTAAGGTGACATTTTCTGAGCCCAGAATTCCCGTCTTGTGCCCCTTGGAAGGTACTGTCATCGAGAATGAGAATCCTTTCGATGCTTCCTATCTCGCCAGGCACTCTCGACAGCCCGTCAACATGCTTACTGCATTGAATACTGCCTATCGTGATGGTTTCATCAGCGATCGCTCTATGGTGCTCGAAGTTGGTCCTCACCCAGCCGTGTCAGGCATGGTCAAGCCTACTCTGGGTCAGCAGATCACATGTGTCGCGTCACTCCAGCGCAGCCGAGCTCCTTGGGATATGCTTGCCGCAGCGCTCAAGAGCCTTTACGATGCTGGCACCAACATCAACTGGGCGGATTACCAGAGCAACTTCCCTGGTGCACACTCAGTCGTTGAACTTCCAGCTTATAGCTGGGATCTGAAGGAGTATTGGATCCAGTATGTCAATGACTGGACGCTGCGCAAGGGTGATCCTCCTCTGGTTATCAACAATGCATCCAAGCTTGAGAGCACCACTATTCATAGTATCGTTGAGGAGAGTGGGGACTCCAAGAAGACTCACATTGTCGTCGAGGCAGATATCGCTCGCAAGGATTTAAGTCCACTCGTTCAAGGCCATGAGGTTGATGGTATTCCTCTCTGCACTCCATCTGTCTATGCTGATATCGCCTTGACTCTGGGCAAGTATTTACTTGAGAGGTATCAGCCCCAGCAGAAAGACGATATGGTCATTGTTTCGGATATGACTGTGTCCAAGGCTTTGATCCTCCGTGGCGATGGATCTCGCCAGCCTATCCAGGCCCATGCTGAAGCTGACTGGTCATCCCAGTCTGTCTCAATCAAGTTTATGTCTTCCGACGTAAGTCTCAATTCAGCTTCCCAGAAGAGCGAATATACTGACAATCTCACAGAACAAGGGCAATCTGCAAGAACACTCCGCTTGTGTAGTCCGCTTCAAGGACCGAAGTCATCAGGACGCCCTTCAAAGCGAGGCCCGCGACACCAAGCAGAAGATGCAGAACCTTCGCAACCAAATCACCACCGGTGAAAGCGCCCGCTTCAATCGCGCCATGGCCTATCGCATGATCCGTCCTCTTGCTCGTTTCCATAATGACTACCGCGCAATTGACGAGGTTGTCCTCAACAGTGAGACTCTCGAGGCATCCAGCAAGATCAGCTTCGGTACAGTGAAGCGCGACGGTGACTTCCACACCCACCCTGCTGTCATCGATGCCCTCACCCAGTCATGTGGTTTTACTATGAACTGCAATGATCACACTGACATTGACGTCGATGTCTACATGAACCATGGATGGGGATCTCTCGAGCTCTTTGAGCCTCTTGACTTTGAGAAGGAGTATACTACTTATACTCGGATGCATGAAGGAAAGGATAAGCTCTGGTATGGCGATGTGACTATCTTTGACCAAGACAGAGTCGTCGCGTTCTTTGGCCAGATAGCGGTAAGTTACAAGATGCTCCCAGACGCAATTTGGGTGATTTACTGACTGTAATCTAGATCCAAGGTGTTCCGAGAAGAGTTCTCAAGGTCATCCTCTCGATTGAGAGTGGTAAGAAGGGCCAAGCTCAACGCCCAACTCAGGACAAACCCCGCAACACTCCTTCGCAATCTAAGGAGACGGCCTCCAAGACAACACAGAACAAGCCACCTACAAAGGTCGAGCCACCAAAGTTCTCCACAGCCATTCGTATCATCTCAGAGGAAAGCGGTATTGATGTCGCCGACTTCACTGACGGCACAACTTTCTCAGACGTTGGCATTGACTCCCTCCTCGGTCTTACCATTTCCGCCCGCTTCCAGGAAGAGCTTGACATTGACCTCGACTTCAATGCTCTCTTCTTCGAGCATCCTACCGTCAAGGATCTGAGAGCCTTCCTCGGCGCGGACGAAGATGTCAGCGGAAGCACATCGTCTGCAGCTAGTGACTCTGGCCGTGAGACAACTACTACTGGAAGTGCTACTCCTGAGTTACGAGAAGAGTTTGCCGAATCTGCTGAGGTCGAATTTGAACGTGCTCTTGAGATTATCTCTGAGGAGAGTGGTGTTGCTCGCTCTGACCTTGACGATGAGACCAACTTTGCCGACTGTGGTGTCGATTCCCTTCTGTCACTTGTCATTGCTAGTCGGTTCCAAGACACCTTCGGTCTCGATATCGCACATGAGCAGCTTTTCATGGAGTGCCAGACCGTCGGCGATCTGAAGACCATGTTGGTGAGAGAGATGGGTCTGTCTACTACAGTCAGCAAGCCAGCTGCCATTCCCCCTCCTGTTGTCTCCGAAGCTGTCGCCGAAGAAACTGTCATTACTCACAGCGATACCTCCAACCTTGCAGCCCGAGAAAAAGCCATCACTGAGCTTGTTGAGAAGTACACGGCTGGCTTCAAAGCCCCCACCTCAACTCCCGATGGTCCCCCTCTGGGTAAGAACGAAAGCGTCGTCCTCGTCACAGGCGCATCTGGTGGTCTCGGGTGCCATCTCGTCTACGCCCTCGCCCAACTCGAAGAAGTCCGCACTATCGTCTGTCTCAACCGTCCGAACCGAGAAGATCCGGCGACACGTCAGTACAAGGCTATGAGAGACAAGGGAATTCGCTTCCCAGAAGAACTCAAGTCCAAGGTCCGAATCTTCCAGGCTGATACCTCAAAGCCCAAGCTTGGAGTCAAGGATAGCGAGTATGCTTGCTTAATCCAGTTCGTTACGCACATCATTCACAGTGCCTGGCCTATGAGTGCAAAGCGTCCTCTTTCTGGCTTTGAGTCTCAGTTTCAGGTGTTCCGCAACCTTCTTGATCTTGGTCGTCTGTGTGCCTCTAGTCGACCCGCAGACTTTAAGTTCACTTTCCAGATGATCTCATCCATTGGGGTTGTTGGACAGTGGGGTTTGGCTGCTGGCCAGACTGGCAAGATTGTTGTGCCTGAAGAGAGAACTACCATCGACTCACTGCTGGGCAATGGCTACGCTGAAGCGAAATGGGGTTGTGAGAGGATGCTTGATGAGACTTTTCACAAGTACACCGATCGCTTCCGTCCTATGGTCGTACGTCTTGGTCAGATTGCTGGGTCCAAGACCAGTGGTTACTGGAACCCAATGGAGCATTTCGGGTTCCTCATCAAGTCCTCTCAGACACTGAACGCTCTTCCTGATGTTGATGGCAATCTCAACTGGACTCCTGTCAATGACATCGCCGACACTCTCACCGATCTCATCCTCTCCGACCGTATTCCTTACCCCATCTACCATATTGACAACCCAATCGGTCAACAATGGCGGGATGTCAACAACATTCTCTCCGATGCGCTTCGAATTCCTAACAAGGTCCCCTTCAAAGAGTGGCTCGACATGGTGCGAAAGGCTCCTCAGCAAGATAACCCTGCTGCTTTACTCGCAGACTTCCTTGAAGACACATACCTCCGCATGGCCTGCGGTGGTCTTGTCCTTGACGTCAAGCACTCGCTTGAGCACTCCAAGTCACTGTCGGCTGTTGGCCCTGTTTCAGAAACAGTTGTGAGGAAGTATATCCATATCTGGAAGGAGATTGGGTTCTTGAAGACGACTGCCGAGGATAAGGCTGGCTTTGAAGCGGAGAGGGCCCGGCTTTGGGGACCTAGAGTGTAAGACGGATGTGGGAGAGATACATGATCGGCTTAGAGTTTCTTTTATGGTTTTACTAGATTGAACAATTTCTTTTACATATATATATATATAAACATTTAAACTTTTGGTCAATTAAAAATGTCTTGTTTGTTGAACAATAGCGTCTGCTTTGTTGTCGCGAGCGAAAGATATCTAGTTAAAGAGCCTTCTAAGTTTATCCTAAAATACTCTAAACTACTCTAAGCTTATCTTAATCATCATAAATTATCCTAAACTCCTCTAAATATTTCTATCGCTAAAGATTGAAGCCATCAGGTCTGCCATGCCCTAACTCTTCTATGAACCCGGAGGGAAAGTTCCACCTCTGCAGGACGACGGAGCTTTGCTGCACTGCAACAATGCTAGAAGAGCTTTTCTTTCTACGGTATTTTATCATAGACGTTTTAATACCTTGCTGATCGTTTTTATGAAGTAAATACTATGCCCCGCCGTTGGTTTCCTTGACGGGGTTGGCGCCAAGCCATCAGGGTCTTTTCTATGCAGATCAGGTCCCATCAACTCTTAATTCTGCAACTGCCGTGCATATTATATGGAACCACATGACCTTTCTCAATTAATTGATGGAAAATATTGCTTTTACAGTGGGATTAATGCCATCAAGGTCAATACGAATTCTCGCAGCTATGCAGTTCTCAATCGAGGAGATCCAGGCCGAATTCAAGAACATGGCCCAATCTGGGAATACTTATAATGAGATGGTCTTCTTGAACCGTTCCATCTTCATCCTCTACCTCTGAACCTCTTCTTGTTTCCTCGGCAACTATTGAGCACGGCTAATATGTTCAACTTCGTCAATCGGTTCTGGGGAGCCTCAGTCCTCCTGTTGCCCATCTTCGGCACAGTACATGGCGGCAAGTTACCCCAAACGCCTCACCAAGAGAGCGCTTCCTGTACCGAGGAACCTCAAATGCATAACTTTGACTCAATTGGAGCCTGGTTCGACGATGTCGCAAAACTCAAGTGCACCTCAGTCTCCAAGAAACCCAATGCCTCCATCGCCATTGTCGGAGGAGGCGTATCTGGTCTCACCACCGCTCTTATGCTAGACAGTATTGGTCTTCGCAACTGGGAGATCATCGAAGCTAGTGAAAGAGTTGGTGGACGATTCAGAACCAAGTTCGTTGGTGGTACCCAGGAGTTTGCAGAAATGGGTCCGATGAGGCTGCCTTACACTGTTACGTACAAGAGCGATAACTCTACGCATGAGTATACGGAACATCGCTTGACGTTTCAATTGGCTGAGACACTTAATGAGATGAATGGTAACGAGTCGAAGTGGAAGGTTGACTTTATCCCTTGGATTCAGCATCATCCGAATGAGCTTATCGCTTGGGGAACTGCACGCCATCCGGATGGTAGAATCCCAACCAGAGCAGACATTCTTGCAAACTCCAGTCTCGCAAGACCGCCAGCCATGGTATCTGCCGAATACAATGATACCAAGCATCGCATGAATGAGATCCTCAAGAATGAGACTATGCTCAAAGCCATTCAAGCTGATGTCTGGCGATCGCACAAGCTTGTCATGGGTCAGGGCTACGATGACTGGAGTGAGCAGTGCATGATGAGGGAGGCTTTCCACGCAAGTGAGAATGTCACTGATGCTATTTGGACGGCATCTGACTATGATGTCTTCTGGGATGAGATGGTTCATAACTCCAATCTTGCATTGGATGGGACTAAAGACTCGTTGGGTGAGACGGAATGGAAGTGCGTTGATGGTGGTTTCAATAGACTCACTGATGCATTTATTCCCCATATTTCTAATCGATTGACTCTCAATCGCAAAGTCAGGAAGCTTGAAGCAATTGAGGGTGACGATGGTCAAACTCGGACAAGACTCTCATGGTACCCTAACGTCAAGAACCGCACTTTCGAGTCGAAGGATTACGACTACACCATCATGGCTGTTCCATTCACAATGACCCGCTTCATGGGCCTCCCCTCATTCTCATCCGTCCTCGGTCGCGCCACCAGCGAAGCCGGTCTGCGCTTCAAATCCGCTTGCAAAGTTTCCCTCCTCTTCTCTGAACGCTTCTGGGAGAAAGGCGAGCGACCTATCTTCGGTGGCTACTCCATACCTGAGAGCAGGCCCATCGGCGCTCTATACTATCCCGTCTACGGATTGAACATGTCCCGACCTGGTCTTATCACACACTACCGTGGTGGAGACTGGAGTGACCGATACGTCAGCTTTTCTGACGAAGAGCACGTTCAAACAGTTCTCGACGCAATCGTTAGTCTTCATGGAGAAGAAGTTCGGAAGCTTTACACGGGTGATTATGAGCGATTGTGTTGGTTACAGGATGAACATACAGCCACGGCGTGGTGTCGTCCTGATGTTGAGCAGCATAACCTTTACATTCCTGCGTATCATCAGACTGAGCATAACACTATTTTCATCGGAGAGCACACTGCTCCGACACACGCTTGGATTAGCTCTGCTATATTCTCGGCAGCTAGGGGTACAATTCAGCTATTGCTAGAGTTGGGAATGGTGGAAGAAGCGAAGGAGATCAATAGGCGATGGATGGGAAGATGGATTAAGGACGTAGAGTAGAACATAAAAGAGGTAGACTTCAGGACAAAGTCCTCTAGCTCGATGGGTGCCTATTTGTTGGTTTTAATCAGGCTAAGGCTGAAAAGAAGCAACAATCAACTAGAGCTGAAAAGAGATGTATAGACATTAATTTAAAGTGCCATTATTTGGTGTTCATTTGTGAAGTGAAGGGAGCGCAATGGGTATATTGCACGTATATATCGACATGTGTTCTTTGCCTTTGTGTTGGGGCTCCAAGTCCCTCTTAACCATTCAGCCTCCAAGACCCATGTCATTTCGTGGAGTCAAAGGCAAAGTCTTGAAGCTGACGATATGCTTTCTCAAGATCATCATTGATAATAATCATGTCGTGGACTCCGGTCTCTGTAAACTCTAGCTCAATTCTGGCTTTTGCCAAACGCTTCGAGATGCTTGCTTCATTCTCTGTTCCGCGAGCTCGAAGTCGGTTTTCGAGGACTTGGAGACTTGAGAGCTTAAGGAAGACATAGCGGGCTTCCAGGCTTGAACACTTTATTGCCTTGATACCTTCCATCTCAATATCCAAGATGGGGATCTGCCCTTCGTTCATTTGAGTGGCGATGGCCTGCATGCTTGTGCTATAGTATTTATCGCTGAAATAAGTGTGTTCAACAAACTCATTTTGTTCGGCCATGGCCCGAAAACAAGCCAGAGAAGGTATAGGGTAATACGAACCCGAGGTTGGATTGCCAGTAGGTGATTGTGAATCAGAGATACCCATGTTTGCCTACAATATTCGTGGGGGAAGTTTGTTGACGATCAACAAGGGAGAATAAGGTTCACTGGCGAACGGTAGCAAACCTGCGGTTGATCATGTATCTCAGCGTGATCTTACGCAAGAGCCTCAGCTTCAGTCACACGATGACAGTCCTTGGTGAATCCGAATACCACGAGGTGCCTGTCATGAGCTTCTAATTCTTCCTGTAGTTGCTACAAGCTTATGCAGTGATTGGTTAACGCCTATGCGGTGATTGGTTACATGGACTAATGCTGCGCTCACCTACTGAGAGAACTCTCAATCTGTGGGTGGCGTTATTGATGCTGCCTAAACGAAAGAAAACTCAAGCATAGGGAGAGGTGATAGGGATTCTTATCTGCCTCTCATTATTCTTCCCGTCGCAAACAGACCTCTAGAATTTGTGCTAGACATATTATTTGCAGTTTAAACCGGTGGCTGAAAGCTTATATTCGCCCCAATAACTTAGTGACTAACGTACGGTTTCCAAACCTTCAGTTAGTTCTTCCTGTTTCGAGCGATATTGTCGAGTTCAATGTTTTTGGTATCGAACAAGATTGAAATCCGTCCACATATTCACTCAGTTGAGGGTAGCGTGAGTAATCTCTTTTTCACCCATCGAGACAATCTTTCTGATAGGTGAATCAAAGTGTCTAACTATGGCACAACGAAGCAGACGTTTGCCCTTTCGAACAAGTCGAGCGACGTCTCTCAATAAGCAGGTTTCAGTGTTGCTAATTGCGCTATGAGATGTGAAGAGGCGCAAGTGCTAAAGATATTACAAGGGTTCTAGGTTTTGAATAACGCGCGCCCTATGTGATGCAAAGACCATAGAACGTTCTCTATTTCAGACTGAATCAGTTGACAGAAATAAGTATAAAAGGCTCGTCTTTTCAAGATGGATTTCTGAACTTTAGACAAACAAAAAACAAAAGACGAAATCAATACCGGCATAACAACTAAACCTCATAAGATAATTAACATCTTATCTTGACAACCAAAATGTGCGTAACAATAGTTTACCAACACTGGTGCAAATGTGGAAGAGAGGCATGTTGTAAAAGGCATGAGCGTCCTTGTGACGCAGTTGGCACGTTAGAATGCAAGGGATTGAGGTATCAGGAAGTTCATATTCGGGATTCGGATAAGAAGTGTGATCGGTGTATGGAACGTGAATTGAAGAAGGGATGAGTCAAGTGGCCAGAATAAATGGTGAGAAAATAGTCACGAGATCGAAGTTTGAGGTTTTACTATAAGCACTATGTACTCCCATGATCAGTGACGTATGTTATTTATGTGCACTCTGAATAGTCGCAAAAATCCCGTTTTTCTGTGAGTGCCTGTAGAACTAGATATGTTTGTTTGTAAGACTGGTATCTTGGATGTGTGATGAAGCCTTGGTTATATCTGAAGGTCAGAGGCTATTGCAGTGAGTAAGGCAAGAAAGGCAAACTCAACAAACTCAGAGATTCAAACAGCTTCCATAAGGGAGGATATAGTGAATACACTCCCCTACTTTCACTTAATCGAAGACCTTTTATTTCTACATAAGGGCCCCTTTGATTTAGAACTTTGACTTCTAAAAACTTATAAGCAAGCTTTTACTTCATCATCAAAGATTTACCGAGTTCGTGTGGGCATATACACATTTCCAGTCACAGGTTTCAACTGCAAATAACACATCAAGCTCACAATTTAGACATTATACCAAAATGCATGACCAATTACTACAGCATAATTGCTGAATCATTAAAAATTTACAAATTACAAGCACATTATTACAACTAAAATTACTATGGCGATGTGTACAGCGACAACTGTACTTGGCTGGTGTAAATGCGGCACTGCCGTTTACGCCGAAGCAGTTTCGTGCCCCTGCCCGTTGAAGCATGTACTGCACTGTAATCCGGAGATCTTGACGATTCAACGTCCCTACCTATGAGAGATGCGACCATTGCGCTCGGGAAAGGAGAGAATAGGGGGCAGAGGATGGTGGTTATTTGGGGCTGTGGAGTTCATGCTGCGATAGAAGTAGGATAGAAATATAAATCCTATTTCTTTTATAAATACAGAGCAAAGTATTGAGTAATCGGATTTTGAGTCTGAGTCCGGGAGAGGGGTTCACGAATTCCAACAACAGCCACAGAAATGTCAACAAAATGTAATCTCTAGACAGAACTTCAAGTGTCGATAATCTTAAACCAATAAGGTTACTTCGAGTTGATCATCTCAATAAACTCTAATCAAGATGAACTTTCTTCCTGACCAAAAACTCCCTTCCCCCGGATAAGTTCACATCCAAACGCCATGCTAAAACACCAACCCGAAGCATAAACTCCCCGATGCAAAACTCTATCGATCAGTTCCAGCAAACTTAACACTCTTCCTCCGTTCCCTCTCCCCCGTCGCAACAGCCCGTCCAGGACTCGAACTCAAAATCCCACCACTTCCCTTATTCAGCGCATCCCTCGCCATGCCTACCGCTCTACTCTGCGGTATATCATTACCATCACTCTTGACAGATCGGTCTATACTTGCACGAGGACTTGATCGTCTGCTACTGCTTGCTCCACGCTCATCTCTTGCGCGCGTCTTCTCTACAGCCGCGCGACCGATTTCGTCAGAACGTGCTGTGCTGGTTTCGCCGCGGTATCGTCCAGGGAGACAGGCGTGACCACATCCGTCGAGGGGACAGCAGCCATCGCTGAAGGTGGTTGAACCGCTGGAGTCTGGCTGATCAAGAACAGCGTGCCATGCTTGGAGGCAGGAAGCGTGACCGCCGTGCGCGCAGCCGGGGCAGTACCACCATTGGGAGAGCCAGGTATCTGGGGAACCCATGGCGGTCGGTAGCTCTACGGGAGCAAATTCAGCGTGCGTTGGCTCTCGGTGGCCGCAGAGAGCGCAGGGTGCCATAGTGGTCCGACAGCGCTCACAAGTCCAAATGGCTTCTGGGCCATCTTTAGGGTCAAGTTCCCTTGGCTTCTTACACGCGGAGCAGAGGAAGCTGACCTTTCCATTCTGCTGAGCTGGCGTGAAGATCGCTGTGTAGTTCTCCCCCCATTGAGGCAAACCCTCCGGCCATCCTTTGATACATAAGTTCCGTAGAAGTGTCGCCTCGATGAAAAGCCCCATTTGCATCAGCCGTGAATGATGCTGTCGCAGAACAGCGCTTGCTTGATGATAGTCAATGACAAACTCCGGTACTAAAGGCTTAAGAAGCAGAACAATGGCAGAGGCATTGAGAGCAGACGTTCGCGATTCATAGTTCAGAGCCTCAGTGATAGAAGTGTAAGGATCAAGTGGTGAAACAACAGGGCTGTCGCCAGAAGCAACAGTCGGGAAAGGATATAGAGGATCGTCTTCCCATGGGAGAAAGTCTGTCTCGACAATGTGAGGCCGTAGATCTTTCTGCGCAGGGAACAAGTCCTTGGCAGGACTGCTAGATCGATTGGGATGACTCGCTGGAACAAGTGCTTGTATTTGCGGGGAGTCTTCCTTCGCTGGAAGTGACTGCGCGACAATCTTGGGAGGTGAGGGGTCGGATTGTAGGGGCTCTGAAGTTTGCGACGGGAACGACTCGTCCGTTCCCATTGTGGTTTGAGATATTAAGAAAACGTCCTCTGGGGAGCCAGTTGGCGGTTTCTTACTGCGCGGCGTCGGCGAGTCCGTCGGGGTGTCTGCCGCATGAATCTCTTCGCCGCGTATGTGGCTTGGGTATTCTTGGCTATCTTTATCCATGTCCGAAGCATGTCTCGCAAGACTCGATCGCCATGGCCCAGTGACTCTTGGTGTCGATGCCGATGGCTTCTTCGTTGCATCGGAAGTCGAAAACATCTGAGCAAAGCTTTCGTCGGAATCATGACGCGTCACTCTCTGAACATCGGGAATCGTAGAGTCCAACGATAGCGGCTCTTTCTTCTTTGGCGGAACATCGACAGCCTTAAGCAAGACCTCGGCGTCGTAAAAGTCGTATCCTTCAGTGCTAGATATCTGTGAGCTTTCGCTTTCATGGCTGACATCAGAGACGGGAACCGAGTCGAGCCGCCTTCGGGGGGTATCTTCGAACCTGTCATTTATGCCAGGCCCAAGACTAAGTTCATCAGGCTCCGTGACAGATGCAAGTCTCTTGCCGACTTGTTGTGCATGTTCTTTACTATTGTCTGCGGCATCAGCTGGTCTCGCAAGCGGAGTTGGGACATTTGATGTGCTTTCAAATCCCATCGCAAGGAGAGATCGAGTGCTCAGAGAGCGGCTGCCGAGCCCTGACTTTCCAGAAGGATGTCGGGGCGTTTCATCGCCGGGGGTTCGACTAGCAGTGTAAAAGTCAACGGGCTTCAGCATTCCACTTCCCTTTCTCTCTTCTATCTTCACCTTCTGGAAGCGTCCAAGACGGACGTCGAGGTGGTATTGAGCGCGTCGATCGAGGAGTAGGCCCACTGTGTAGGCCAAAATGCGCCACGTCTGGGCTAATCGGAAGTACGAAACACTCTCGGCTGCGCGAGCGTAATGTTCGAGAATCACGCCAACTCGTTCATTGAGAGGCTTGCCGTCTTTAACGTATGGAAGCTCCTGCTGGAGCGTCTCGAGGTATAACCCCGAAAGATATTGGTAGATTTGTATCGTTTTTACAGCAGGCAGTCGACCAAAAGCCATTGTTTGCTGAGTCTTGAAGAGCCCAGTAACATTGATTGCTTGATCGAGCGCAAGAAACTGCTTGTTGTCATCAAGACCGGAGCCAGAAGGTGGTGTTGTGCTAAGGTGAGTAGATCTGCCACCTGCTTTTCTTCGATTCATTCGGCGCCTGGGACCAAGAAAGCTACCCACCACATCCTCCTCTGAATCGCTGCGGCTGATGCTCAACATAGGAGCATTCGGACTTGAGCCGTAAGGGCCACGAGGTACGATCTCTGCATGGTGTGTGACAGGAGGTCGAGGCCGACTGCTTTGATGAGATCGTTCGTCAAGGAACATCATAACATCACCTTTCGGTGAGAATGCTATCGATGAGGTCGACTGGCGATCAATAACCTTGGGCGCATATGCGACATCGTTTTGCGCAAACAATCCATCCTGGCCAACTGTCCATAGCATGTCCTGATCTTGCCACAACAGAGCAGCTGGCGAAGCATCAAATCTCTCGATTTCTTTGTAAGGCATTGTCGGTCGAGCCAGGTCCCATATGTGTACAGCTGAAGTTCCGTAGCGCCGCGAGCTACTGTCGTCATAGGACACTGCTATTTGGGCAACGCGCTTGTTCTGCGCTGTAGCAGACCACAGGCCAGGTCGCCATGCGATTGTCCAGATAGGTGCTGGTGTTGTCACAGACCACTTCGGTTTCTGTCGTTTGTCTGCTGAACTCGATAGATCCCAAACGTGTAGCTTCGTATCTCGACCAGCGCTGATAAGGTGGTTTCCGTCTGGGTGCCATGCGATAGAAGCGCATGCCTTTTCGTGGGCATTGATCCTTAACAATGGCCTTGTCGGTTGACGTACATCCCACTTGAGCACTACTCCGCCCTCCGTACAGCATGCCATCTCGTGCCCAACTTTTGGGGACCATTTAACCTGTCGGACTGAATCGATACATTTGAGGGGTGCGAAACGTTGGCGAAAGGTGATGCCTCCCGACCGTCCTTGGACAGGTGCTGCTGTATCGAAGACGCGCGCCATGCCATCTTGGCTGCCGGAGAGAAGCCAGCTCTTTAGGTGAGGGTTGACGTCCAGAGTATTAACCTGGCGAGAATCTTCCTGCATCTGCATGTATTCCAATGGTTCGGCCGCGCCGGATCCGACTCGTGCGACATCGTATGCGAAGATCTTGCCGTTTGCGCAGGCTGTGAAAATGGTCGAACCGCCGTGCCATTTAACATCGCGAATGCTGAGTTGATCTGCCGCCTGATTTCCCTTCGAGCCAGCAGGCTGAGCAGTAATCACAGCCCTCAGATCGACACCCTCGCGAAAGTTAAAGTTGAAGTTGTGAGGGTCGTCCAGTACCACTGTCTTGAGAATATGTCCACCAGCTAGTACGGCGGCTCTTCGATCGGGGGATACATCGAGGGCTAGGATTGGAACACCGGCTCGGTATACGGCATCTTGCGACTTCGGGGGTCGAAACGAGGCTGAGATGGTAGAAGCGGGCGCGCTTGTTATAGAGAGGTTGGCTGAATCGCCTGCGGGGGTCTCGGTCGCAGCCTTGCCGAGGAGCTTGCGCATTATCCTTGAGTCGCGGTTATACATTGTTGCGGGGGTCTGATATAGCCGATTGCGACGCCATTGAGGTCAACTCAATGGGCCATCAATGGCATTTCCGATATTCGGTGTCTGGTGTAAATGCGATATCGGTCTCCCTGTCGAAGAGGGATGGATGGATGTCTTAACTTGGTGTTCGGCTATCACCAGTTGAGAATGGAACAAGAGCTCATGTGGATCCGAAGGTCGGCATGATCACGTGGCCATCCAATAATTCCCCAACATCAACAGAACGTTTTCGGCCTTAATCAAAAAGTCTCTGTCTTGCTAACAGTTATCCTATTAAAGTCTCACCTCGACAGCTGCAGCAGATCTTTTTATATCACCCTAGTACTATTTATGTTTAATTTTTATAGGTTTCATCATAGAGAAGAACAGGCAAGCGAAACGTTGCTCTTTGTATGGTGGCACAACACAATTATAATAGAACATATTCAAATTAAAAATGACCGAAACGTATTACCATCAATCTTGTCCTTTCCACCATTCTTCCTACAGAAAGCTCCGTAGCTAAGTCCTTATTTCACTGCTATCTCTGAGGTGTTTGCTACTACACCTTCCATCTCATTCAACGCACCAGCATATGTCTTTCTTGCATACAGAAACCAGTATACGACCCCAAAAACGAGCGTTGCCCCAAGAACTAGCGAAGCATAGTTCATGTTCTGGGCTGTCACAGGCTGGTAGGGCGGGAACAGTGAGAAGACACTCGTGAAGACCAAGTAAATGACAGCAATAATGTTAACAAAGAGACCTCCCTTTCCAAGACGGAATGGCCCCCAGACAAGTGAGTCGGGTGATTTGAAACGACGCCAGATAAGCAGAAGGATCGGCACCAGATACGATATCTAGAGACCAACTACCGCAAGAGAGAGGATGGCGTTGAAGGCTGTGGTTGAGCCGATGTTGATAAGTCCGAGGAGCATCAAGATGACTAACGTGACAAGAATCGCCACTGTTGGAATCCCGCGCTTCTTTTCGACTTTGGACAGTATGTTGGAAAAAGGCAAGCCTGATGATAAGTCAGCAAAGTTCTGAAATCTCATTAATAAGGGAGCTCATACCTTGGTCTCTCGCAAACGCCCACATGACGCGAGCTGCTGATGCTAGCAATGGGATAGTCGCTAGGCTCGCCATAAGGACAACTGCGGCTGACATCGCAGTAGCCCCTGCGTGACTTCCAGTGATGTTGTAAAAGATTTCGACTATAGGGAAACCAGTTTTGGTTTGCAACGCTGAAGTAATATCGCCCAGGCAGAACAACAGAGCGATGAGGAAACAAAATCCCAAGAAGCTATTGAGAACAACACTACCACCATTGCGTATTGAATACCAACTTCTGGATTCTTCATCTCCTCACTGAGATGAGTTGCTCCGTCATAGCCTACCAAGACGTAGCATGAGCTAAGTATACCGATGCACCAAGCGGCACCATCGCTTGCCCAGCCTGAGTTATTCTCAACCGTCGTGAAAACAAAGGAAGCAGAGTGTTTCGTCGGCGAGACGGCACACATGACGATGAGAATGACGAAAAAGAGAGCAATATGCAGTGTCATTGAGACCTTTTCAACCAAGGGAAGTATATGGCTGCAAAAGATGCACACGGCTGCTGCTCCAATGAGTACAGCCCAGTATAGAAGCGTTCAGTGCCATCGTTCGTACACGTATGTTTCTGGGTGGTTAAGAACGAGCAGGCCTTGGATCATGGTTCCTGCGAGGAATGGAGCACTTCCAGTGACAGTGATCCAACCAAAGGTTCTGACAGTGAAGGAGGACATACTATAGCAAGCATGGTTTTGGTACTCTTACGTGATGAAGCCGGCAAAATAATTGCTGACTTTTGATGCGGACTGTCCAGAGAGATGGGCAACGAAGTGATATTGACCACCAGCTGTGGGATAACTAAGTCGGTGGCTGTTAGTGACAGTCAGACGTATCACTTGTCTTTTCTGGACTCACGCAGAAGCTAGCTCAGACAGAGACAAGGTAGAGCAAACCGATCCGATGGTAGCTAGGATAGCTCCGTATATCAACGATACTGGTCCTCCACTGATCAATCCGGTGGCCATTGTACTAAAAGACAACCATGTTAGCAATGTTTGTTTACTTTGGTTTACCAACTTACCTGCACAGAACTTCCCAAGTGACACGCATTTTGCAAGGATAGAAACAACCGAAAAGTTACGCTGTTCATTTATCAACACCAATAGCTAACGCACGACAAACTACATACTTTGAGTTCAGGGGTATACCCCAGTTCCTGTAAGTGTACATGATTTTGGTCCGCGTTTGCCATGGCTGGCTTTTTCTCAATATCAGAATGCGACGACATGGTTACAAATGACAATGCCCAGTATGTCGAATCTGAACCTCTTATCGTCGCCCCTTGAATGGAAATCCATCCAAGTTATAGACATGATATTCCGTAATTTCCGATGGCTATCTATGAGATATCCCTTCGGTGATTTTATTAACAGATATCTCAGTGCTATCACTGCTCGGTCGCTCATCCTGGGATTGCCGCTACCTCTGACCTCAAGACATATAAAGTTGAGACCAAAGGCGGCCAGATTCAACATTATGTACAAGGCAAACCCGGAAAGGAGTTTGGTCTTGATGTTGCACCAACCTTTTTCTTCCCAAACGCATCTGTTACCATGACGTACGTTGCATCTAAATCTCACGACTGAACCATGACTAACTCATTAAAGAACCAAATACTTTTATCTCATGCGCGTAGTCCCAACTTCAGCAACGACAACATCAATGCAATACGAAGTCTACCGACACAAAGACGCAACAGACGAAGTATTCGAAGATATTGGCCAATTTTTCAAACAAGTTGAGTCTGAGGATAAGAATCTCTGTAATGCAGCACAGAAGAACCTCAACGCAGGTGTCTATATCACAGGAGACCTCAACTCGTTTAATGAGAGGGGCGTCTTGTATTTTCAAAGACTTCTTAAAGAAGCTGTTATTCAGCACCGAAAGGAAGAGCAAAAGGAGGGTAGGGATATATGGCCAGCAACTCATGTGGCGGCAAGGAGTGGGATACAGGAGGAGGTTGAATTTTGTCAGGGGCTTTGTCAGTCGACAAACAAAGTTGAGTGGTGAGGCTCAGACAGGGCTAAATTTGCTGCTTTTTGTCAAAGTAGAAGACCCTATGCTTTTGTATGATAGGTAGTACATCCGGAGCAAAGGACGCACAATGTCTGTCATAATACACCATTGTTCACAATATACTCGTTCTGTACCTAGTAGTAAAAAATGAATTATCCTTGGGAAGCAAAGGATGCCAGACTTCAAATCTGAATACAAAAATACAGTAGGTAAGCTAAGAGCCTACTAAGTTTATCCTAAAGTATCCTATATTATCCTATTGTTACCTAAATATTTTTTTTCATATAGGATCGAGGTCTCAAGTTTTCCGGCATTTGTTGTCAAGGTTAACCAACTGCTTAACTTTGAAAGTGGCTCTGTTGCGTTTTTTTCTGGGTACAGCAATTAAAGCATATAACAAATCACAAATGTGAGACGGGAAAAGACCCGTCTCATACGAGCTAGATGTAACCCGAGTGGATAATGAGCATGACAAATGATGCAGCGAAGATGAGAATACCATTTTGAAGGACGTCCAGGGTAAGTGAATACCATCTAGAGACGCGATTAAATCGGAGAATCATTACATGCACGCCAGTCTATAACATACTGTACCTCAGCAGTGTGCAGCGGCTGAGCTTCCCCACAAGCATTTATTTTTGTACGAAATTACTATCCCTAACACCCGGGCAAAACTCATGCCATTTCAGTGGCATCGCGAACTCTATGTGTTGTATCGATGCAACTCTGAGAAGCTAGTGCCACTAACTGCCACCTTGAATGTCACCCAAGCCCGCCTTAAAACTGGGCCAACACAGGGCTGAATTGCCAAGTAGCGAGTATTTAGCCCACGATAATTCGTCTTCTCGTCAAACCGGATGTCAAGGCGCCATCTGATTCATGGATGAAAGCTTATTACCCCTGTCCAGATCCTAAGCTTTACTCCGAATTCTCAACCGAGCCGCACTCCAAACCTCAACGGGATTTTAACCCACTCACATCGCAGGGGATATTATTAGCCATGCAACGACAACAAGAACATGGGGGCCATAATGCACCTTGATTTGCTGATTGGATGCGGTCAGCTTACAGATCGTAGCCTGTAATACCATTTTGAAACCGGGCTTAGCGAAAGGATCGTCGTTATAAAGGCTCCAAGCTCCGCCCATTGAATCCTGCCTGACTGATCAGCTCCCTTTCCCTGTCTCTTGGTTTTCTTTTTACTCATTGTTTCGGGAGCGGTTTTGGATCGTCAATTTACGCAATGAGTCAACATCAACATCAACATCTTCCGGATAGTGAAGGCCTTCAGGTCAATACTGATGGCGAGCAAGCTGCCAAAGCTCCCGAAGTAGCTCCCGGTTACGATAACGGCAATTATTACATTCCTCCTGGTTATCATCATCCTCAGCAGCCATCATCTGAAGGAGTAAGAATTCCCTTTGGACTTGGGGTTTGGACGTTCGCTGCGCTTGTCGCTCTATGTACCGCCATCGTTGTCGGCGCCGGTGTAGGTGGAGGACTGGGCGCTGCTTTGGCAAATAAATCGTAAGTTTAAGCTTAAAATAACTAATAGTGCTTATTGACATGTCTCAATAGTAGTGATTGTTCAGCGGACTCCGCATCTGCTACGGCTCCAGCCGCGACAGCAGAACCAACCTCATCCTCATGCCCAACACCCGACAACAGCACATCCGTCAACGACACGGCTCCGTACGTCCCAAGAGCGGCTGATACAGTCAGCCTTTTGGAACTAAAATGCCCTGATTCAAAGAAAGACGAGACACGGTACAAGACCAACAAAGGCTACGAGTTCCAATGGTGGTGCGGCGTCAACGCAGGACAAGGCTCTCCAGCAGAGGGAGGAGGCATCGTTGCAGACTACGCGCCTATCTATGCGTACACCATTGAGGACTGCATGGAAGCCTGCGGCAATATGATCGACAAAGACGCCGAAACCGGCAACGGAGTCAAATGCGCGAGCATCGTCTTTTCGAAACGCATGAAGGACGAGCTAAACGGTTTAAACGCGAACTGCTGGCTGAAGAATAATACGAAGCTAAAAGTAAAGCTTTCTGATCCAATTTGAAGATGATTTGATGCTAATTTGACGATAGGGCGGCAATTGGGGTTTCAAGGACGATTGGTACGCATACGCGGAGCTAGACAACTGAGCAAGGCGCAGTGGGGCGTTCGAGTAGCACAGGAGCATCTGGCGATTCGATTTATACACTTTAAAGTAGTTTAATTCCTGAAATGATACCAATTCTGCCTCTGTTGAGGTTGAAGCTATTCCCAACTCACGACCCAACACCCGCACCCGCGGGAACCCACGAAAAGGACGAGAATTAAGGGGAAATGAGTTCCAGCCTTACCGTTACATTGGAGTCCACAAGCAGAAGTACCCTGCGCCCTTTTGGGCTGATCCTCAAACTGTGCCAAGTTTTTGACAAGTATTGGCGACAGGGATTGTAAGCACAGCCATCGCGCCAAGAATACAAGGATCGCCGAAAATGTTCGGCAGTTGTTCACTTGCAATTTGTCAGCACAAAGCACTTGATCGTGATTCCTTTCGTTAAGGATCACTGAATACAAGCAGAGATGGTCCTCAATTATCGTGCTGTAGTCGTAACTTTAGCTGTCATAAGGTTCTCAAGGCTGAACGGGAAGATCCACTTTTCGGGCTGTCCCCACTTCCCGCCACACGAGGTATCGGGTGACATCGGACCGACGGTGTGATGTTGGGAAGGAGCAAAGCTCTAAGCGAAGTGTCACGGAAACGATAACAAAGCTACAGCCAGACGGCTACTGTTTGTGGTAACGCCGCAGTGCAGTTGTCAGATAAGATATCACAATTCTGAGTTTAGTTCCACTAGAGAAAGAGTCCATCAGTAATCCATAAAGGAACATCGCATAACCACGCGCCGTGCTCAGTCATGGCCTTGTTCGGAACAAGTCGTTCGCTGGGCGTTACGAAAGACATCAGCTGATGATAACCAGTCGGAACTTATTGGCATATAGGGGGCCCTTTGGCACTTTAAGTGCCCTAGCTAAAACTCACACCAACACAAATGGACCCAAATGTTCAGAATACGAGACATGACCAGCATGTCTTTCTAGAATTCTTTTACCTACAGAACTAATGCCCTACATTATCCTGCTTAGCAATTTCTATCACTACTAGCCTCTATCCTCGTGAATCTGTATCCCTACCAGTCCGTATCCTCCCCCACCTCCATTTCTCTCAAATCCCCGTCTTGTCGTGCCTTAGTCACTTGTCTCGCAAGCGAACTAGATCAAGTCAGGAACACCAGGAATGACAAAGCCCTCGGCGTCAATCCACATGTCCTGGTTCTCACCAGTAACCTTCCAAGGCAGAACAACATTGCCAGGTGTCAAAGCCTGGTCGCAATCAGGCATGTTGAGTGTAGAAACTTTTCCCATGCTGGCAATTTCGTGAGTGTCGCATTCGATGACAGGATTACCCCAGAGCTCGATCAAGCGGGGCAGATGCTTCTGACGGACGAGGACAAGCTGCCTGTCGCCCTTTGATTCAGGTATCACATACTCCGTTGCGTCTTCAGTAGGACCCCACTCACCATCGACTACGTAGTGCATTTGCAGGAGCGAATGGGCTTCGCCTGAGGGCTCGTGGGTTTCAAGAATAGTCCAGCGAAGAAAAGAGCGTAGGAGAGTGAACTTGAAAAGGTCAGGATAGGGAGGGAAAGTGTCCATCTTGATAGGAAAACCCATGGGTACATAACAGTAAGGGGGCAGGAATCCTACAGCCTCTTTCTCAAGAAGCCACGCTCGAATAAGTACGAGAAGCCCGGGCAGATCAGTTCTATCTATATAGATATCGGATTTATTGTGGACATCGTGGTGCATGTGGTTATACTCCTCATCTAGCTGCTGACCCTTATCACTCTTCCACTTCTTGGTGGCATCGGAGTCCGGATCCAGGGTGCGAAGTTGAGTACTGATCCATCTTCTCAACGGCACTGCGAAGTACAGCAGGAACCATGAATGGCATTTTCAGTGGAAACTTCGGATGTAAATGTGATAAAGTGATGGCACTTAACTAAGAAATTATTGAGTGGCTTGGGTGAGTCGTTGTTTGGGACGTGGTGGTAAGGGAGTTGCTTGTTATTTGCGGGTTGAGTTGGATGTGGTGCCGAGATGCTAAGAAGCTTGGAGAGAAAGGGTTGATGGGAAATCGTTCCCTTACTTATACCTTTTGGGGAATACAGTCGCTGTAATGTCTGTATGGTACCACGGGCAGAACCACTGGCTCCTGGCTTATTGCAGTTCGCTGTTTGAGGCGAGTTCGCCGAGTGAAAGATAATGGAGCGAGGCGAGCTCATTGTTCATTAAACTCAAACGCTCACTTCACCGATCTGATGTTCAGTAGCACGGTCGAACTATTTCAATATATAGGCTAGACTTTCGTTCTTGATACTGTCCATCACGAACAAAGACTCAGGGCCACGAGTGAAATCGCCATGCCCCTGATGTACCTCTAATACTAACTGACCCCATAGTTGGTAGGTGCTTAATTGTGAGAGTGAATATGTGATTTCTAGTAGGAGGTTTGCATAAGATGTGGTTAGTGGTCACTTTTCTGTGAATGAGACACTATCACGTGGTTGTACAGTTCATGTCGAAAAGGTTTTTATCTCGATTGTGTGTCCTGAACTTTGAACCAGATGATCGGATAAAGTAGATTGTCTTTAGAGAGAGGTACCAAGACAGGACGAGTAAAAACCTAAGTAAAATCCTCTTGAATTATGACGTATGAGGCAGAAAATACGATATAAAGCTAAAGATTTTAATATGCTGAGCACGAGCACTAGCAGTTTTAGACTCTACTTCTGTTTGGCCCTCGCCATACTACACCTCAAGAACAATATTAAAACAGCCTCTCAAGACCAAAGCCTACTTCTTTACACTTTAAGACAAAAAATCGATCAATCTATTAAAGACTGGCGTAGCTTTTTAAGTGGCTAAGTTATCTACACACTTTAATTTGGCATCAGAATTTGGCAAATGAAAAGCAAGATTGGCTAGCGACAATTAACTATAAATCTGCACAACTTACGATCTTCAATCCGTCATTTAGTTCTCAAGCTATATAGCAAGCTTTGCCAATGTTAATATAACCTACCAACTCGCCGCTAGCTTCTATGACCTCTCACCATCTTCTTTTCATGTTCCTCATCGTTCCAAATTCCTACCAAGCTCATTTTCTGATTTTTAAAGAAGAAGAGGCTACCACAGGAGTACCATCATTATTCAGAAAGGCGTAAACCTCGATAACAAAGTGAGTCAACGAGATTTCTGCAGACGCCAAGAAAAGTATACTACAGACTGGAGTTCGGTGCCTTGTTGACAGTGGCTCAACCTGGCTTACACTGCTGCGTTTTTATCCTGGGCTTGCAGTGATTCACAACTCCACTACTACCCAGAAAGGGTTGTCATCACCTCATTCTCTCTCCCATCTTCATCCCTTCCTCTCGTCTTAATATTTGCATCCTTCTTTCTTTCCTGACAACACCAAGAACCTAGTAACGCGAAAGATAGCTAGCCTATCTACATTCTCCCTTACTCTCAACAAAATTTGACCAACTCTGCTGCCTTTTTTACAGTCACTTTACTACCGAGTACTTGGCTTCGCAGCACCCATCTTTCGCCAACAAGTTTTCATTTATCAACCTTCACCATGACTAATTTTACCGCCGAAACCTTCACCTTCCTCTCCTCCATCAAGACGCCGGCAATCGAAGGCGGAATAGTCCGTACAAGACTGCTCGTGCTCATGGACAATCTCCAGGCCCCCAAACCTCAGGAGATCATAGAGTGGATTCAAATGCCAGAGTTCCGCGTTTTCGCCTTCGATAACCTGAAGGTCAATTGCGTCAAGACCTGGTCTGGGTACAGAACTGATGTGCCTCTGATGGTGGTCTTTCTTCGCCTGGGAGAATGGATGGCCAAAATGCTTGGACGGGGCGAGTTTGATTGTAAAGTCGGTAATAATCACTACCAATGCCCCAATCATGACGGCGACGCGATGGATATAGATGACAACTATGGTCCATGGACAAATAAGATGGAGTTGGTGGACGGTATGTCGATTGATGACATGGTTCTAGAGGGCAGCCATAGCCCATAGGGAAGTGGAATGGGCAATATGGTGATATAAGATGGTATTACTACTGTCTTCACACTATCATATTCGAGGTTTAGGATAGTGAGACCATAGGAGTTGTGGGGAAAAAAAATCATAGTTCTTCATGACTGTGGATCATAGCCTCAGCCAAGAACTGGACATTATTTACACGACGCTTACGATTTATGATCACTATTGCACATCAGCTTACTACTCTTTATTTGCAACATCTTGTTCCATTCTGTGCCTTTGACATGACATATAAAAAGGTATACAAGTTATCAATATCTTGCCTTCACTCAAACAGAGGCTCGTCAGTACGATGAGTCTTTGCCTCATCTATGTCTCCAACAGGTTCCAAATCGACTTCCAAGGTCTCTTCTCCTTCATCACCCTCAATTATGAAACTCTTAGTCCCCTTCTTAGAAACATTTGCTACTCTGCACATGCCAAATTGGTTCGTTCTCATATGAACACCTTGAAAGAAAAGAACCCGTTTCTGATCCGTCCACTCTGTCCACCCACTGCTCGATTGTCCTCTGACCCATGAAGCTTTTGGACCAACATTTCCAGTACCAGCCACGCCAACTTTAAACATGACGGTCGTATCATTGTTTTCGCCAGACTGCGCACTGATGTGTATGTCAGTGGATGAATAAGTCCACGTCACTGCGTGAAAGCCATTCTTTTTAGCATCTGGGTATTGCTTTAACAGCGTCTTGGCATTTTCTTCCAGCCAGGCGATAAAAGGTTGACGGAGATCGAACCCCTCAGCCACGACATCATTTTCGCAAAAAAGGACCGCCCCGAAAGACTTGGATGTGCTGTATTTGACAGCGCCACTGACGTCGACGGGGACTCCCATGGCAGCTGCGCCAACGCCAGCTTCAAGATCGAGGTTAGTCTTGGCCATCCACTTTGACAGCATAGGCCCAAGACGGCGAACATCTGGTTCGCTAGGTCGCAGCTCGCCTAAGGGCGTATAGCCTGCTCTTTTGAGAGCTTCGGAATCAAGAAGGTTCAAGATTGGATGCCAGAGATCCATGTCATCGAGATAGCCAAGGGCACCGGGTTGGAGACGTGAAAATGGGGCTGGCTCAAAGAGTGCATAGCCTTTCGAGTGATGTTCCATGGCCGCATGGTAGCGATATGCGAGACCCCCTCTACGTCCCATGTTAATGAGTTGGCAGGTTAAAGATATAGAATTATGAGTTATGACTGGTATAAAGCTGGTAGTTAAAGTTATTCCTTAACTGTCTTCTGTAGAGACAAGTTGAGGGAGGAAAACACCACTATTTGTATCTGCCATTAAGCCACAAACTTTCTCCAAGCCTGTCAGCTCTAGAAATTAAACATCAATATTGCTTAATAGTCTAAACCTAAAATAAAGAAATGTCTCGGCTTGCCCCGCGTTTAGTCTAGATCTGCAAGATCTGCACTTAAACTTGGTTATAATCAACACTATAGCAATAAGTATAGGAAGAAGGAATCAATAGAACGTTCCAGACTATATAAAATGCAGCTTTGGCCTCTGGCTAGATGCTTACTGCTTCTTGGCTTATAGCTATGTTTCTCCCACCTTGGTTCCAGACTATGTTTAAGTATCTACAGAGGGGAACGAGCTGGCTGAGCTGCATGATGTGGCGCCAAATGGTTAGACGATAAGCCGCCACAAGATCAAGAAGCATACCGTATTCTCTGACGAAATTCGCCACTGCTAGCGCTATCGTAAGTTACCTAGGTGAATTAGCTGACTGATCAGTATGAAGCAAATGAACTGCATTGGATGAAAGAAACTCTGTGAAGCCTTTCTACGCCTCGTTAAGACCTCTTGAAGATCAGGTCTCTTTAAGGCATAATTATCTCCGAGATAGTACGGAGGTTGCGGTAGCTCTAAGCGAGCTATGATGAATTTCATGAGGTGTTACGGTAGCTATTTTTGGAAACGTCAGAATCTTTAATTCGAGCGTCAATCTACACGACTCATCCCACATTGACATATATATCAGCCACAGCCTGGATTTCAATGCTGAACGGTATTCGTTCAATCACCTGGAAAGGTTAGGTAAAAAAGAGCCTGTAATCTGACACCTCTCTACGTCACATACTCATATCACGACTATATACCGCCACTGGAGAATGAAGCTAGATTCCTAAGAATAATAATCGCGCCAGGTCGTGTTCGTATAGGCGTCGAATGAGCCCTGGGCCAAGTATGGGAAGTCAGCTTCGTAGAAGAATCTCAATTACTTTGTATTCAATTCGATGATTACCACATGCAGTTTTCTATTCCCCATCTTCCAAAAATGGTGCGATGCAGCGACAAGGCACAATGCTGTTCTGGAGCCAGTCTAAACTTCAACTTCTCGGTAGCCGAGAAAACTCAACTTAGCCCCCAGTTACGCGTATTCCGTATCTAATATGCCAACTCAGCCTCATCATGCGCTCACTTACACGAACTTACCCCCTGAGTCAAAAGTCATCTTTATTCGACGTGCCCAGCAACATCCCTACAGACCTGTGAACCAACCAGATCGTTAGCCAGCAATGGTATCAGCTTAGTTGACGCCACAGCCGCAAGGGTCTTTTCCGATCGATGTAACCCAAATTCCCATTTCGTACAATATGCAGCGCTATAGCACAGCCACAGAAACATCTGATCTACCGAACGCAGTGATAATTGGCTCTTGCGAATCGTCCGACTTTCAACTTCTAGGCACAGAGCTCGAATGTAAAAGCCGCTTGTGCTGATGATCTGCTTACATGAGATCTTGCCGACCCAGCGCCCCGGTTCTAAAGGTCTATGGGTAGTCTTGGCAAGCATGTGTAAGAGAAGTGGATGCAGGGGCGCCGCTGCGATATTCCGACTAAGGGAATTCTTAAAGAAGATCGTTCTTGGGATGAGGAGAGTTATCAGCCTTATGAGATCTGGGCCAACCAATCGCATTTCATATATACGTTGTTTACAGGAAGAGCGGCTCATTTGTACTGAAATGGGTTTGAAAATGTCGGAGGCAGCAATATCTGAAGATTGGATTATGGAAGAGCTTACCGCTACATTGATTATTTGGGGGTCAAGATGGATTGACCTCTGTTTATTTATAATAGTTGTTGGCATAGCAGTGTAATAATGAGTACATAAATCAATCGTTTCGAACGTTCAGTGTGAGTTGGTTAACTCAAGAGCCATTTTCACAGTATCAAGCTTGCCTCAAAGAATTCCAGACCTAAGATATCTTCACCTTATACGTTTCAGAACTTTGATCATGATATTCCCAGCTTTTGTTGCAAACTTGGAGGACATATACAATGCCGGCAGTTCTTCAAGCTCAGGGGGTCCATCCGAAATATCTGACCAAGTCGTCGAGATAGGGTTTCCTCAGATCATGCAACTTGCCTGGACTCCTTCACCCACTACAATGGCCCTCTTTATCTCTGAACCAGGCTCCCATACTCTCTATGCAGCGTGTATGCCTCGAGGTTGGCAAGGGCCGACATACCTCTTTCCTGGCTCTAGCATTGCTGGAGACCCAATCTCATCAGGAATTAGATCCGGCGATGGTTTTTTCTTTCAACTTCCTGGAGTACCCAGTTACAATACTCCTTCCAACCAAGTCACCATGAACTTTCATCGTTCTCGGTCAAGCCCTAGATACAGTTTCTCAATGAAGGTCGAAAATAATGGAAGAAGCAGAACAGAGTCCTTCGAGTGGTGTGTCTCCTCGGAGGCTCAGAGCAGCGCTTACAGCATGGTGTGGGAGCTTGTATCGCTAGGTCGGACTAGCAAGTCAAGTTCTCACCGCTCTAGAAGCTCTGAAGTTGTTGCGATGATTCACGAAGACAATGCTTCAGTATCACTGTCTGGGCAAAGGACAGGAGGGTTCCAGTTTCTGGGTAGGGCAACTACTGGCGATATGGGATATCACTGGACTCTAATGGCTCTGGTGAGCGGAATATCGATCTTGCAGCATTCCAGTAGAGGTTGATATGTGTCAAACAATCGAGCCTCAGTAGGATCAGTCTTGATTTTGGTATGAAAATGAGGGGGGGGGGGGGGTAATGAGGAAGTTGACTTGGCTGGCTAAGCCAACTATCAGTTCCATTTTTGTACTGTCAGATGTATTAGAAATAAGACTTATTGGCCGCCAGGCCTAGAACCATCTTAGTGCCATTCTCTAACAAGATATTCCCAAACCATTAGAGTTAGTGAATAAAGAAGGGTTTCAAAGTCATAGAGTTTCTGTAAAGCTTGAGTGGTAATGAATCGACCGCAAGAAGTTGTGGTGATTCTTCAGTCATCGTGATTCCGAATCCAGCTTCATCACAAGATCCAGATCTATATCAACCGCGTCTTGGCTCATGGTATTTCTTTAACCATCAGACAAGATCCTCACGTCACAAGCATCAAATAACTTTCAACAAATTCCTGCCAGATTTCTTATCACCAATCTAACATCAACATGTGCGTAGAGAGAGCTTTCCAGAACTGGTGCAAGTGCGGCGAGATGGCAGAGCGAGAGGTTTTCAAGTATCTTTGTGATAAAACAGGTACTTCAGAATGCAATGGTTGGAAAACGGAGGAGCTGCAAATATGGAACTCAGACAAGGAATGTAAGCAATGCGAAAAGAAGAGGCTGGAAAAGGAGGCAGAGGAAGCAAAGAAGAAGAAGAAGGATGGGAAAAGCTGAGAAGACGGAAGAGCAATCACTAGTCTGAATTGCTGAGAACTTTTGCTATGTGAACAATTTGAACTCGGCGAATAATTACTTATGGACTCGATGATCACTGTTCAGGACATATCACAACAAGAGTCAGTATCACGTTTTTTGGAGTTTCTCTAAATGCTTCACTATCAAACTGATGACAGTGATGAATGACCGTCACACCTATAAAGCAGCTCCTTTCAAACGCTATCTCCTCCGCAACAAAGCAACACCTCGCTCATACTCGTATAGATATCTCGCCTGCAATCCATTAAAAGAACCCCGTTATCACAAAACGTATCACGATGTGCACAAAAACGCGTGTAGTGCACCTTTGCAAATGTGGCCTTCAAGTTTCATTTGAGCCCGTTGTTGAAAAGCCCTGTGCACTAAAAGATATGCTTAAATGCAGCCCGCAAGTGGTGCAGATAGAACGATCTGGTTCTCAAGAATGCGAAACATGTAAGGAAAAGCGAGAAAAGAAAGAAAAGGAGAAGAAATGACGTGGAGAATTGACGAGTCTCCCGACGAAGCGAAAGACATGGGAGCATAGAGTTGATGTATCATGTATTTATGCTATCTGCTGAAATGATGATGCATATTCGATAAAAGATGTCGAGTCCAGGTTGTAATTCCACATGACTCTCATTACTATGTGGCTGTAAAAGCCTCTAAAACCAGCTTGCGCATCTCTTCAGTCATGACATGATACCTCTTTGAGCAAGGACAAGTCGTCACTCAAGCAGAAGCACGAAAACATTAGCAATGGTAGCTTATAAGTCCATTGGTAATGACGGGAAGAGGAACAGCAGAGTGCTCAGGCTCGTCATCCGTGTTCCACAGCGGTGTCTTCCACTTCTTCTGCACAACTGTCCACTCATCATCGTCCTCCTCATTCCTTGGCGGGTGAGTATCCCAATCTGTATCGCAGTCTTTTGGAAGAGGGAACTGCCTTCCTGACTCAATCTCCATGAGTGTCGAGTCGATGATGTCAAACACCTTGAGCTTATCATCGGACATCTTGGGTGGAGGAGCGGAAAATAAGATGCCGCTCATTAGCTTTTTAAATATATGCTTTAGTTATGATATTGAAGCAATTATATACCATAAACCTTCCTTAACTTAGTCCTTTATCTCTCTGGATCTTATTTACGGCCGAATCCGTCGAAATTGTCCATACAAATAGATGCGTTGGGCTGAGTGCTTGTTGCCAATCTGCTAAAACATCTTAGATGTATTATTTGCAGTCAAGGCCTATAGCTAGAAGAATAATATGCCCACACGAACTCAGTATGTAGCAACAATGGTGTTTTGCTTTTTTTACAGGCTGTGCAGATGAAACATCCCTCGTCATGCTAGCGTAAGCCCTGCGGCTAAGCCCGTAAATCCATTGTGTTGAGAATTAAACCAGGCAAATAGATTCATGAGGCAGTGTAATATCTAGTTCCAGAGATAATCCGTATTGAGATATCTAAATTGAAGAAAATGTTTTGACTTGAATAGATTAAGAGCTCACGAGAGCTAAATAATCTTTATTTTGAGGCACTGATCAACCCCTGTTTTGACGGGCGGTCAGCCGAGGTTCCCCACCCTACAAAGCTGCATTGCCTCCCAGGGCGCAGCCAAATTGAACGTCACCTAGCACCGCCCATCACCGAAGATCGACCGTGTGGATACTCTTATTTCGCAATGTCATGATTTAAAGACAGCTGAACTGCCGTCGCCTTATCGCGCAATATACACATAAGCGCCATCATGCCAGGAACACCAACGAGCCGCGGATGCGATGGATGCCGTAGGCAAAAGAAAAAAGTAAGCATGATTATATGTCTCGTACCAAAGGGCGAAATTCTTTTTCAAGAGTTAACGTGAGAAGTGCGATCAAGCTAAACCAACCTGTGGAAGATGTAAACGAGTTGGCGTACCATGCGTCGGGAACGGGGTAAAAAGATGGAAGTTTCACTCATTTCAGAACGACGACCAAAGTCTTATCAGACGACGTCCCAGCAATGAACAAAGCCAACTATCATCTTCGCTGGTCCACATCCTTCAGACCGAGGATGCCAGATTCGATATCCGAGCCTTTGGCGGCAAACTCATTCCAGAACTCGTAGCACAAATTGGTTATAGCGCAGCACTCGATTCTTGCGTAAACGCTATGGTCTCACTGTACAAAGCGCATAGATGTCCAGAGTTGAGGGTTGATGCTCTGACGAGATATGGAGACGCTTTAACGGCTACGAGAAATACCATCATTGATCCGAAAGAGACTATCATTATGAAGATGGAGGTTGTTTCAGTCATGTTTGTTTGCCACGTAAGTAACCATCGACATAAGCTAATCTTGCTGTTGTGTCTGACATGCGTCAGTACTGGGTAGATCGAAAATCGATCGAGCAACATCGAGGAGTGATATCAGTTTTATTCCGTGAAGCTGTCATGAAGAAGCAGCTTGAAGACTTGAATGACTACATGGTGGGACTTACACAATTAGCAGTACTTCAACCCATTCACCACATATGGTTTCCAAACTGACGCTAAATTAGGTTCTTTCGAGCTTTCTGGATCCCCAGTTTAAGCTTGGTCCCTGGTTCTGGGAAGCATGTGAGACAATAGGCACTCCACGACCTGTCAAATACCATCAAGGCAGCTTTCTAAGTCTAGAGTCTGGAACTATGGCTCAAGTATCCATCTTAATGCACTCACCAAAGAAGAATCTACATCAACTACGATGCATATACGACGTTATGCAATTCGAGATGCCAAAGATCCGACAACTGCTTGCGCTAGCAACAATATCAGCAGCTGCACCAAACGCACCAGCGCTGTCATCAAGAGTCTGTAGCTCATACCGAGTTGCATATGGAATTCTACTGGCTATGACGGCAGTGATTGGGCGTACTTTACAAATCTGGGACATCGATTTGACTCTTGTGGGAAATCTACATGACTGTGTGGATGAATGTATTGCTTTAGTAGAGCAATGTGAAAGTGCTCGACCATACGGGGCAATATTTGTGCCCGACTTTCTGACGATGGTATGGGCAGTGGCTACGGATGGATATAGGGACGATGAAATGGCAGAGTATTTGGTGGATTATGAGAAAGATTCTGTTGGGGCGGACTTTATGGGGCAGGCTATGTCCATGAGGGAGCGGTTCTTGGCGATGGAGGTGAGGGAGACTGCAGAGGATATGCAGGAAGCCCTAGATCCAACACTTAACGCCTTGTCAAAACAGTTGGGAAGTGACGGGCAGAAAAATCAGCTAGCTGTCAGTGAGTGCGTTATTCTCTAAAGAGCATGAAGAAATTGAGAAATGAATATCCAATTGAGCGTAAACACTCATGAAGGAGAGCAAAATCAGGGGAAATGTGATAAACATCTTATACAAAGCATATGAGATGACTTGTGTCAACGGCAGCAAGTGTTTTAGAGAGTACTCAACCATCCTAGGATTCTTAAGTCGGGCTTCTCCTAAAAGACCACTGCCGAAAGAACACATGTCCATGACACCAATTCAATAAACTAAAGCCTAGATCTCTTGCTCTCATTGCCTCTTTGGGATAGCTATCTGACATGTCGCTAGTCGAGCTGTACCTCAAACTTTCATTATTCCATTACGGAGGTTCGGGATTCACATTTATGTTGCACCACCGTTACATCCCCGACGTATTTGCGAAACTCTATATTTTGTCATTTTACAATATCCATGTAACCATGCCTATCAAGCTTTGTGAGCCATTGTGAAATCCGGGGAAGCTGTTTGTGGCTGATCAGAGCTGAGTGTATAGCTCAAGGAATGACAAGATCATCGGTCGTACAACTGCACACCTACACCTCTAAGTTACCTAGCCATGATCAAGAAGCCTAGGCATTCCTCATGATTTCACATGCTGAATGGAACGGGAAAGCGTTGCTGTCCGTGGCTTATTGAGTTTCAACTGCCGAAGGGCGTCCAGCGTTGAACTTGCTGCTGATGACCTTACTCCATTGGTTTGCAACGACATTTAGTTCACCGGACTAGAAGCTGTCTCATGCAAGATGGAAAATAACGGATGAGCTGTAACAAATTAACAGGCTTGTTCATATTCATGATAACAGCCCAACTACGTGGTTATGGCTAGCAAGGAACATGTGAATCATCCGTTCAACCGTCCAATTGCCATGTCTCCGAACTCATGCATCTACAACTCTTTACGGAATAGACAAACGCGGGGTTCCAATCAATGTTGGGGTAACAACTGTCGCACAGATGCTGCTGGTCGTGTCAAAGTTCAATACCGAGGTTCCCGAGCTAAACCCGCCGAATTAACTCTGGACTTAGGATATCATTTCTCGTTTTAATTCTTCAGATAAATAGATCAACTTTAGATAAACAGTCATCCTCAAACTCTGTATTTCCGAGGATGACCACCTCTATCACACCCATGCCATTCCTGACCACTCAGCATCACGATAATAACCGCATCCGAGGACCTCATCGGGTGGATCCGGGCTGGACCTGGGGAAGATTGTGGCTAGCGGCTTCAGGGCCCTGCTTCTAGTGGTCCGGCGCTAACACCCAGTGGGCCGTTGACCTTGAAATATCGCCCGATGCTCCCCGCGGGAACGAGCCTCTACTCACCGAACACCCGGCCACCGATGCCGCTCACCTGAGCCGAAGTGAACCAAACATTTCGCTCAGCGATTCTTTTCATGATACCTTAATTTCTTTTTTTTTTTTTTTTGCGCCTAACCTTTCACTTTCCTCAATCCACAACAAATATTACAATGACGGGTCCAAACAAAGTCGTTAAGCGTCAAACGGGAAAGGACTCCAAGAGTTCTTCGCGCCCTTCGTCCGGAGGCGCTCTCTGCAAGACCTGCACGCCATGTCGCCAGAAGAAAGTCCGCTGCGACGGCACGCGCCCGCAATGCGTGGAATGCAGCACCAACAGTCTTCCCTGCGTATACCCTCACGATGCCCGACGAGAACCTCGACCGTCCCGCGCGCGCGTGCAAAGCCTCGAGGCGACTGTTGCCGCTATGCTCGATCACATGAAGGCCGCCGGCATCCTTACGTCCGAGATGCAGTCTGCATGGACGGCTGAGCTAATGGATACGGACCATCCGTCCCGCCCTTCGCAGGATTATACTACACATGGATTGAGTCGTCTCGCTTCGACTGCTGCTATTGCGAGTCCGCTTCCTACACCTACTGCTTCTACTGCTGCGCAGGAAATGGGCGCTAGTTTTCTTTCTTCGCCGCCGAGGAGTAGCGTTGGTCCGATGGATGAGACAAAACCTCGACTTGATAGCTTCAATACTATTCTTTCACGAACGACACAAAGACAATTTGAAACTACAGAATTAGCACCCGTCAAATCGGTCCCTCGTCCTATAAGCAACGACGGTAATGGTGACGGTACAGGCCTATCACCAAGTGAAGCTCGAGTAGCTGGTGTCTTCCACGAGAACGGCTATGTCTCTGCGGTCCACGGTCTAGCCAGTATCATGAACCCCACGTCGCGCGCACAGCACCGAGAGAATATTAATAAGATGACCCGAAAAGGCGACGATGCTATATCAGCTTCCAAAGCTCGACTTATAAGCAATGCTGCGCTTCAACGGCAGCGAGAAGCGCGCATGTTCCGAAACCCACGAGACTTGATGGACTTGGATGGTGTCGATCCCGAACTTGCTAAGCATCTTCTCGATTTACACTTTAACCGACAACATTATGCATATCTTATCTCATACCGGCCTGCTATTATGGACAGTCTCGCCAGTGGTGGTGGTCCTTTTGCGAACAAGCTTCTACTTAACGCCATTTTCTACTCGACTTCCTTATACAGCGACCGCCCATCTCTCCGCGCCGATCCCGATGACCCTCAAAGTGTTGGAAGACGCTTCTATGACCGATTCCGAGAACTTTTAATAGACGAACTCGACAAGCCCAGCATTCCTTCTGCTCTTGCACTGCTCCTCACAAGTGTATCGCTGGTCTCACAAGGCAAACCCAGTGCTGGCTGGAGTCTGTCAGGAACAGCGCATCGTATGATAATAGATTTGGGATGCCATCTTATGCTAGGCCCTGATTACGAGAGCACGGGCGGTGTCAACGAGCAGCGTGTTCTACGGACGGATCTGGAACAGGAGATGCGAAAGCGCCTTTACTGGGCTGCTTTCACTACTGATGCTACCCAAGCGTTGTATCTTGGCCGCCCCTGCATGTTCGCATCTGCACAAGCAAGAGTCCCTCTGCAACTACTCGACACTTTCGAAGAGCTCGAGGAATGGGAACCATATATTGATCCCAAGTCACCAGCTTCTGCTCCCCCACCATATGGTCGCCAACCGGCCCACGCTGTTTCCACCTTTAGCAGTCTTGTGAGAATATTGCAGATCTCAACAAGGATCAATGACCTTTATGGCATTCAATGTGTCAAGTACACGACGGAGTATCTTCTTAACAAGAAGGAGTCCATTGAAAGGGAGCTTGAGAAATGGCAGGCTAGTCTCCCTAGCCACTTATGCTTCGATCCTGACGATACCACAACCATCACACCCCCACCACATCAAATCACCCCACAGTAAGTCTCTATCTCAGTTGACCATGGGAAAATCATGATACTAACCAGGATGTTCAGTACGACATTCCATGCTCTCACCATTCTGCTACACCGCGCGTTCCTTGAGGAAGGCCACCTTCGACGACACACCGACGAGACCGCCAAGCGTCGCGGTGAAGAAGCATGTATCCAGAGTGCTCTCATGATCCAGAAGCTCGTCCGCCGATATCGCGAATCTTTCACCCTCCGTCGCGCACCCTTCCTGCTCTCATACGCAGTCTACTCCGCCGTCATTGTCATTCTTCGCCAAGAACGCCACGAGCGAGGTCAATTCACAGAACCCATTTCCTTCTTCTGGACGTGCCTTAGCGAGCTCCAAGTAGGATGCAACTTTGGTCTCAAGAAGCCCCTCAGCGTTCTACAAGACATGGTCCGTGAGTTCCAAACCAGTATCAAGGAAAGCAATTCCGCTGGTACAGAACAACCTCAACCAGCTGGTCTCGATGAGAGTTTCTTCTTCCCTCTCGCCATGGCACCCACTACATCAACTATCACGCCCAATACGTCTACACCAACGGGCGCTTACATGTCTGCTACAGCATCGGATTATATCCCGCATATGGATCACTTTGATCCTGCGTTTGGTCACTCACCGGGTCTTCTTGACTTTTTGAATGATCAGGAGAAGGATATCTCGCAGGATGCGTTGTATGGATTGTTTGCGCCGTCGCAGCCTTTCCCGTGACTGTCCGAGGAGCTTGGCGAGACCTTTTTTGCAGGACCTGCGAGAGCAGCGTAGATGTCCTGGCTTGTTTGCCTCGGTGGACGTACGTGGAAAGCTCGTGCAACCGAGGCATACGAGAGTTCTTTGCGGGCGATCGATGTGATGCTTTCCTTGGGGAAGCGACTTGGCGACTTTGCTACCATGCAGTGCGCCATCACTGGATTCCGACGCCGTTTCATGGTTACCTCAATATATCTTCCATTGGGGACCAGCAAAATGGCACCATCATCGCCGAGATGGCCTTGGATAGCCTCTTTGTGGGCCTTGCCTTTTGGATGCACATTCTTGTGCTTCTGCTTTCATGTCGAGATTGTGAATTGTTGGGATCTTTGGTATCAATGTGGATATGAATTGATGACTTTTGTTGCAAGATTAGATCTTTTCCTTTGATAGCGTATGAACAGTATAGGCGTTCAAAGCAGGTTCGAATAGTTATATATATCCAATACACTTTTACAAGAGAAATAATTATGTCGCGACGCGGTCCCGCGCTGTTCTCAAGATGTCCACTGCCAACCAATTGTTCTTGTGTTCATAATGAGGGCAATTGATACACCTACAAAATGCGCAGAATCAATCACAATCTTTTGCGCCTGGCCTAGCAGTGCCATTATCTGCATCTACACCGGCGATGCTCTCTTTTTCTAGTTCTGTATCACTGTCCGCCATCGTTACACACCACAGTGATTGCGCCTACATGTGCGATGACTCATCAGCTTAGCTGCGCAACTGCGCCTGACTGGGCGTTCTTCAAATCAACACAAAACTGAAGCCATACCCTTGCCCTTTTCTCAAAATAATATCCCGAACTCGTTAACCAACAAACTTGTGTTTCATATTCGAAACATCACACCAGAATGTCGACAGAAGCATCCCACCCTCGCGTTGGCGTCGCAGCCCTTATCTACAATCGTGATGGCAAGTTTCTCACTGGCAAGAGAATAGGAAGCCACGGAGCTGGTAAAATACTGTACATCAACACGATTTTGACATGAAGCTAACAAGATATAGGCACCATCCAGCTTCCAGGTGGTCATCTCGAGTACGGCGAGAGCTTCCTCGCATGTGCCGAGCGAGAAACCCTTGAAGAAACAGGCCTCAAGATCCGCGCTGTCAGACACGTAGCTACCACGAACGATGTGTTTGAAAAGGAGAAGAAGCACTACATCACCATTTTTGTGCGCTGTGAGATGGTTGATGAGAACGCGGAGCCTCAGGTAAGTTCACTTTGGAGGCTGTAGGGTAATAAGCTGACATCATTGAAGATTCTCGAGCCTCAGAAGTGTGAGGGTTGGTATTGGAAGACGTGGGATGACCTGAAGAAGATTGATTCAAGTGCTTCCGGGGAGCAAGGAGAGAAGTTATTTTTGCCGCTGATCAATTTGTTGGGGCAGACGGACGATCTGGAGTCATTGAGATTGTAGATCGTAGCTATGGAAGCTCTTTACTTTTTCTGTGATGGATGATGTCTCACTTTATTCTCAGATCTGGGGTATACATATCAGACTAGAGCGAGATGCAAGCTGCCTTGACGATGGAAAAGGGAGTAGTAATACTGAATACAATTCACTGATAATACAGAGTCCTTTTTCTTCGAAATGAGCTTATGATCATCACCCAGAATAATTGCGTCAAGTCCAGGTTAAGTCGGTCGTGATGTCACTAAAGCGGGTATGCAACTATCGCGACTCTCAATTCCAGTTAAGCTCCAAGCTCTCTCGTATTCTACTGATGACGTTTCACGCACACCTACCTTACCATTTACCTCCAAACTCAAGCTCCTCACAAATGTCATAACCGCCAACCTCCCAAGCTGCGCAATCGCAGCATGCCACTACCACAATGTCAACCCTCTCCGAACCCCGCCGCCCTCGTCTTCTCCCCCAGAACCGCAAACTTCGTCACCTACGCGGAATATGGCTCCGCAACTTATCCTTCGCGCCCACCAGTCTTAGAACAGCAGACGACGCGGATCTAGCTACGAGCAAGTTACCAGTGGTAAAAGAATCAAGTCAATTGCATCCTTCGCGATCGTCGGAGAGCTTGAGGAAGGATAATGTTAGGCCGGATGCGCTGAGGCCGGCGCAGAAGCGCAGGACGAGTTTGAGCCTGGCGCATGGTAACCCAGTTGCGAGGCAGAAGAATTTGGAGACGTTATATGAGGAGACTGTTGGGGATGTGTTTTACTCGCTGCATGTGGATGGGGGTTCTGAGCCTGTCTACATTAGCGAAGTGCGCGAACGAGCGACAGTAAGCGAGCTGTCCATTGAGCGACATGGTGAGATCTGACAGTTTACAGAGCTTCAACTTCAAATTCTTCAGTCTCGAAAACTGCGCATCCTCCATTTCAAGATGTCCCTCTATGATCCTACGAATCTGGGCGCGACGACCGAAAGCCGAATCATGGATATTTCTCCTCGAAGAGACAATCGACCTACGCCGCCTAAACTTCATAGGAACACTCATGGACCGAACCTTTCCCCCCAACGCATTAATATTCCACCTCGAAGACGGGGTATACTCATTCGACTTCCCAAACAAGATATCTGAACCGAAGCAAGCGCCGCAAGTAGCCACTTCGTCATACAATGCGCTTATGAAGCTAGCGAACCTCGAAAGTTCAATTGAGGACGCGATAGAAACGCAGCAGCGATTAATGGAAGAGATAAATCGTATATTAGATGAGAGTCCACCGGACAGATCGCAGATGGCTCGAGAAGCTGTTGCAATGGCGGATAAATATGTTGCTGTGCAAAAACGAACGAATAAGCAGACAGAAAAGAAGCGCGATGACCTGAAGGATTCGATACGGAGCCGGCGCGATGCTATTGTCAAGGGGAGGGAGCTTCAGACTGAAGCTGAGCAAGATATGGCGAGCAGTAGAGAGAAGTTGACTGCTTCGGAAGAGCTTCTCGAAAAGACTCAGCAACAGATTCGTGGTCAACGAAGACGTATTTGCGCCGACCTGACAGACATATTCCCGATTACACCAATTCCCAATGCACCGCCGCTTTCGTTCCAGATATGCAACATCCCGCTTCCAAACTCGACATACGATGCAGCTACAGCGAGGAACATTTCTGAGGACCTCTTGTCAGCTGGTCTGGGGATCGTCACCCTGCTCACAAAACACTTGCAGTTCTATCTGTCGCATCCATTGCCATACCCTCTCGACTGGTTCGGCTCCAGGTCATATGCGCGCGACGATATCTCCCAATTATCAGACCGAACAGTCTCCCGCCGCGAATTCCCGCTCTATCTCCCTAGAGGGGGTTCAACAGCAGGACAATGGCGCTTCGAATACGCATGGTTTCTCCTCAACAAAGACATCGAAGCGCTTTGCTCATCCCAAGGTCTCCGCGTCGTGGACATTCGCCATACCCTACCGAACCTAAAATACCTCCTCTACGTCTGCAGCGCTGGCAGCGACCAAGTACCAGAACGCAAAAAGGGCGGTGTCCGCGGTTTGTGGGCCGGAAGAATAAAAGGACGCATGTCGACCATGTCGGCGCAATTCGACGGCGATTCAAGTAGTGTGACAGAGAGTCGCAGGGGTAGCATGGATAGTGAAGTTAATCAGCATGGTGATGCGTTACGGGCTGCTATTATTAAGAGTAATGGGCATAATAAGGATGATGCGCATGTTGAGAGTTTGGATGATGGGATTGCGCTGCCTTTTGGAGAGGGCGATGCGAAGTTTACGTTGAGGACGAAGGGATTGAGGGAAAGGAGATGAGGGAAGATGGGTAGAGTGGGATTGGCTTATGGTTGTTTGCATTTGTTCAGCGTGGTGCTGTTGGTATTCTTTGGAGTTTACAGATAGGTGTGTCTTCTGCTAGGATACTCATCCAACATCATTTCCTCGTGACACATCGCTCATTCACATCTCGCTCAAACCCAAGCATTGTTGCGCATCTGAGATGATGCTCGGACTTCTGGTCGTACCGTCAGTCCGGTTCAACTTTCCCGAAAGACTCCATCTCATGACACCAGATGAACATCGGCGAACGTCGTCTCCGCCAGAATACAACCTCAAGACCTGTCAAAGACATCATCTGGCCCACCAATCCCTCACACCAAGGCACATAACCGTCATTTACCCTCGAGCTCCGAAGTACACCCGGGTAGTTCGTCCCAAACCATGTTAGACTTGCAGAATTTTGAAGCTATTCAGGGATCTTCCCCGCAACCCCAGAGTCAAGAGTGTGGGGAGACCCCATGTTCGGTCGCGGCGCCGAGCACCGTTTGCATAAAAGTTCGGCGCCGAGGGCCGCTTTCTGGTGTAAGTGCTTCAAAGAGAGGAGTATATATATCCTGATTTTACCAGGTTATGGAGTGGAGGGTTACAGTTGGTGTAGACATTTCATGATGTTGTGCTCTTCTTTCATTCTGGCCTTGGCGGCTGCTGTGGGCGCTGCTTCAGTACCACCGAATAGTCCAGTTGTTGAACTGAAGAATGGTTCATACTATGGTACTCACAACACTGTGTACAACCAGGATTTCTTCCTTGGTATGCGATATGCACAGCCACCGCTGAATGATCTTCGCTTCCGGCATCCTCAGCCTCTGAACTCAACTTGGGACGGGGTACGAAATGCGACAGAGTATCAATCCAAGTGTTATCAGTATGGGTATCCATCGGGTCCTCTGTCCGGTGGCTCCGATGACTGTCTTCATCTGAACGTCATTCGCCCGTCTGTTGCTGCGGACAAGAAGCTTCCTGTTCTCGTCTGGATCCACGGCGGTGGCCTCGTAACAGGTTTCAGTGGCGATCCGACTTCCAACATGAGCTACATCATCGATGAGTCTGTCAAACTTGGCTCACCCATCATTGGTGTCTCGATCAACTACCGTCTTGGAGCATGGGGATTCCTCTGGAGTTCTGCTGTCAAGGCTGAAGGTGCAGGAAACAATGGCTTCAGAGACCAAAGACTTGCTTTGCAATGGGTCCAGGAGAACATTGCTGCTTTTGGAGGTGATCCTGACAAGGTTACAATTTGGGGTCAGAGTGGAGGAGCACGAAGTGTTGCGTCCCAATTGACGGCCTATGATGGTCGAGATGATGCACTTTTCAGAGCAGCTATACTTGAAAGTGCCACTGGATTCCACACAGCCTTTCGAGAAGAAGAGGTTAAAGGCGCGCCGACTTTTGAGAAGGGATACAAGTCGCTCCTCAAGGAGACAGGATGTGATTCCGCGAAAGACTCACTTCAGTGTCTTCGAGAGGTGCCGTCGCTGGAACTTGCTGAGATCGTCGGCAATATCTCATTCCCCGTTTATCTCGACATTGTTGACGGCGACTTCATCCGAGGTGACCGCTCAGAGCTACTCCGAAAGAATAAATTCGTTCCTGTGCCTATCATTAATGGAGTCGCGTCTGATGATGGAGATTACTTCTCCCAGCGGGGTATTAATACGACGCAAGAGTGGGAAGCATATCTTCGCAACGAAGGAGCAAGTAATACGACCATCGAGGCCATCTCAGCTCTTTACCCGGATATTCCTCGCGTTGGTCTCCCTGCCACTTTCCAAGGCCGTCCGTCCGGTGAATTGGCTTCATACGGATCACAATGGAAGCGGGCCGTAGCTTTTGGCGGTGATAGAGCTATGCATGCACCCAAAAGAGCTTGGAACAGAAAGTGGGCAAAGAGTAACGCCACCGCGTATAGTTATCGCTTCGACGTTGTATCAGGAGATCGAAATCCAGTTCAGGGAGCTGGACACTCGGTTGACCTCCCCTTCGTTTTCCGAAATACTGAGCGATTGGCTCTTTTGAATGCGACAGAACCCAGGGCTGATTCGTTTGATGAATTGGCTGTTATGATGTCGAGGATGTGGATCAGCTTTACGAGTGAAATGAATCCCAACTTTCAAGGTATGGGGGCTGTTCAGTGGCCGGAGTATGAGTGGGATGGAGGGAAGAATCTGGTCTTTCATATTGATAACTCCTCTGTAGTTCATCTTGAGGATGACACATATCGAACGGAGCAGATGGAGTATTTGGATAAGAAGTTGTGGAAGGTTGGTCTACAGTCAGGGCTTGACTGACGAGCCAGCAAGCACTCGGGCTGCTATGCCATTGTCTTGGAGAATCTTAGGCTTATGGCATAAATTTAGCTTATTTTAGAAGATGGAATATAATGTTTTAGCTATAGCTTTGTATCGAAAATCTATATTTAACCCTAAGTTCGTCTAAATATATGGAACGAATAGTCGACCTTGACTCCGCTCCTTTCAGTATAAACTTCAGGATCAACCCACGTCGAGCTTGGCCCTTCAATAGGATCGCCAGTCCAGCCAAGTTGGTTGGCGACTGCTTGGATTATCTTTGAGCTGGCCACTCAGCGAATACAAATACTCTAGGTCTTTTATTGACTCGACTGGATCGGGTTGTGGGACAAAGAAAGCGGCTTCTCGCTCTTGTTGAGCCATCACAAACTCAATCGCCGTGCTAAGCCGTAGTTGTACTGTTGTCTCAGAAACGTACTTTTCGACCTTGTCCTTGATAGACTCGAAAGTCAGTGGCTGACTTAATCCAACTTCTTCACCTGTAAGGGTGAGAAGAGCTGTCATTTTGCCCATATCGACCATTCGGACGTCAAAGTCGTCGGCTAACAGAACGATGGTCATCGCTTTGAATAAAGGCTGCATGACATAGAATCGCTCCTCTCTAAAGGTTTGTTCGATACTGTATCTCGGTCCAATTGGACAAGTCTGGACGTATTCTTGAATGGACGCCACCTTTTTGCAAATTCTTGCATGGAGGTTGTTGGTCAGACGCACCAGTGAGGTTGTCGGCGTATCGGGCGGAGACTTGCAAGGAATAAATAGCTTGGCTATAAACTGTCCATACTCGATATCGCTTTGGTATAACCGGTACCATTTGTGATATAGCCAGTTGTGTAAGGCGATGGAAAGAAAATAAACGGGTCTTGACTGGCTTGGGATGATGTATATCGGTATAGTCTTGTTGCAGCAATCCTCAGCGTGATCAACACTGAGATCATTTACACTGTTATGAATTCTTCCAGGACAAGTATGCGGCAAAGGACATGGTCGAAGTCCTACTCGTACTGACAGCCGATAGAGCCATTGCCGGTGAGCTGATTCAATCTGGGTACGAGCCAGTAAAAGGATTTCATGCCGTGATAAAGGAGCTATTTTTAGGAGACTCGGCCAGACATACATTTTGTCTCGGTTGTTTGCCTGCTTGGGAGGATAAATTTGAAGAAGGATGTTGATGTCGGATGAGGAAATGAAAATAATAGTGATAGATGAGGAGTTGTAACCAGAAGTTGAGTATTTGGGTGAGAACAGCCTTTTTATAATCCCAAGTGGCTTTAGGTTTAGTAATGTAAAGCTTCTCGGCAGCAGAGTCATAGAACTGACCTGAACTCTATTCCCTTTGCAATTAAGATTATATAAATACTATTAGTGTGCTAAGATAAAAGTTAAGGAACAGTAGCAAGAGCAATCAGATATACAAAATCTAGTTGCGCAATTATGGATCTCAAGATAAATCGAAGGAAGCTAAAATATCCGTTTCTGCTATATGTGTATAGGCCAGGCTTTTTAACCCGGCGGTCCAGAGAAGAATACCTTATCTCTGATTTCCTCTTCAGTTTATAGATACCTGGCGGCTGGAGTGGTAATACGGTAAAATATTCTTCCAGTCATTGAATGCAGGTGAGATTATATTGAGAACCCCCTCATCCTCATCTGACAAGCTGACACCAGCCCGGAAACTAATATATTTGGCCTTGTTTGTCTAATATGGCACCTCGGCTCGGAACCCCAGAGCTTTACACTATAGCGTGGATCGCCGCTCTTCCTATCGAACGAGCAGCAGCAACTGCGTTGCTCGACGTGATACATGAGGAGCCCAACGGATTCGTTCAGCGTGAAGTTGACAGCAACTCATATAGCTGGGGTCGGATTGGCGAACACAATATCGTCATTGCCTCACTCCAAGCAGGAGTCTACGGTACCGCATCCGCAGTAAATACTGCAGCAGACTTGATTCATTCATTGCACCATATTCGAATTGGCTTATTAGTGGGAATCGGAGGAGGCATCTCCCAGCCTGATGAGGATCAGGATATTCGACTCGGTGATATCGTTGTGAGCCAACCTGACGGAACGACCGGAGGAGTAGTTCAATATGACTTTGGAAAGGCCAAGGCAGACGGTGTCTGGGAATAGCAAGGTTCCCTTAACAAACCCCCTCCAGTGCTCCTCCATGCACTAGCAAGTTTACAAGCAAGACACGAAATGATGCCATCCAAGATACCCGATTTGCTCCAAGCAATGTGGAACGCGAACAACCGTTTTATGACCAAGGGGAAAAGGAACTATACCTACCCGGGTGCCCAGAACGACCGGCTATTCAAGTCAGAATATAACCACGTTGGCGGCCTCACTTATGCTAAGTGCGACCCTGAATGGGAGCTAGAGCGCGAGGAGCGAGAGTCGGCAGATCCTGAAATTCACTATGGTATCATTGCCTCTGGCAGCTCTCTTATCAAAGATGCGGCCACCCGAGATAGCCTATCGGATCGACACCAGTTTCTGTGTGTCGAAATGGAAGCTGCAGGGCTGATGGATCGGTTCCCATGTCTGGTGATCCGTGGTATCTGTGACTATGCAGATTCTCATAAAAACGATCGATGGCAACGGTATGCGGCTGCTACGGCGGCTGCATTTGCTGTAGAGCTTCTCGAACATGTCCCTGCTAGACAAGTTCAAGCGACAAGGAAGGTCATCGAGGCAGTGGAGTCATGTCAGTAGTAATCTACCAGTTAAGCCGTATATCGCTTACAGAAATGAACAGTTGAACACAAAATAAACACCTTGAGGTAAACCAGAAAGCAATATACAATAGCTTTCATTGCTAACCTATGTGGCCCAGCGTTTTGGTTCAAAATGTCGACTCAAATATTGCACTTGACCGGTTGCCAGACGCAGAAGGTGCCCGTTTCGATTCTCAGGCCGAGGATCATAATCCGACGTGCTTGGCTAATCCCAGAGTTGAGATCCTCAGAGATCTATCCATTTGGATTTCAGATGATGCATCGAAGCCCATCCTCTGGCTCAACGGAATGGCAGGAACTGGAAAGTCAACTATTGCGCGCACTGTTGCCGGTGACAGATCTAAGCGCGGTGATCTCGGAGCCAGCTTCTTTTTCAAGAGAGGAGAAGCAGACCGAGGAAGCTTGGCTAAGTTTGTGCCTAGTATATCCCGCCAGCTAGCCAGAAGTGTCTCAGGATTCGCACAATTCGTCAAAAACGCACTCGATTCTGACCCCGACATTATCAGCAAGTCTGTGGCGAAACAGTTTGCGGTGCTTGTTGAGGCTCCCCTGAAAGAGCTAACAAAGACAGCCACGCAGACATCACCTCTTGCAATCATTATCGACGCCCTGGATGAATGCGAGGGAGATGACGAGATCAGATCCTTGATTCAGATTCTCTCTCGCGCCAGTTCTATCCAACATTGTCTCCGAATCCTTATAACGAGTAGACCGGATCTTCCCATCCGTCTCGGATTTGCAAAGGTCAGCGGCAGCTATCGAGCATTGGTTCTTCACGACATGCCGGCAGACACAATCAAGCATGATATACTTACCTTTCTGGTCAATGAGTTCGACAGGATTCGAGCTGATTTTAACAGCGTTGTCCCCGAAGAGCTAGGGCTGTCATCGGACTGGCCAGGAACAGATGCTATACACAAGCTCACCAACATGGCAATACCTCTCTTCATTTTTGCTGCCAACAGTTTGTCGCTTCATTAAGGATTACAAGGTCGACAACCCCTCAGAGAGACTGAAAAAGTATTTTCAACTCAGCAATAACAACTATGGGACTCACCTCGGGCAAACCTATGGGCCAGTTCTGCAGTCAATAGTCACTGATGCTTCTGGAGAGGACCATAGGCGGATTGTCGAGGAAACTTGTCACATTGTCGGCAGCATTGTTATCCTGGCAAGCCCACTCTCGATCATGGCTGTATCAAAGTTGCTTGACGTTGCTGTCAACGTTGTGCATAGTCGACTCAATGCACTCCAATCCATATTGAACATACTGCTAAACTTGCATGAGCCCGTGCGGTTGTTGCATATCTCACTTCGAGATTACCTCATAGATCCTAACCAGAAGGAGAAGAATGAGTTCTGGGTTGACGAGCAGTGTATCCATCTCGGACTTTTCAAGAACTCCTTGCGAGTGATGAGCGACAGCTTAAAAGAAGACATCTGTAATCTAGTTTGGCCAGGAACTGAACGTACCGAGATCTCCTCTGCGCAGGTTGCATCTTGTGTTCCTGATGAATTGCAGTATGCCTGCTGTTATTGGGTCTACCACCTTCAGAAAACCAAGAAACCTTCGCTCAATGAGGAGGAAGTGTTCACGTTCTTACAGAAACATCTATTTCCACTGGCTAGAAGCCTTGAGTCTTCTAGAAAGATTCAAGGAAAGCTTTCAAGCGATCAGGGTATTACAGACTATCATCAAGGTATGTATCCTCGGGGAGCAAGAAGACTTCAGACCCTCAGCCAAGGTGACAAAATACACTAGCCTAAGAGTGTCTTAAGCTTAGTATAAGTTTACCTAATTCCTTTTGTCATTTAGGATTATGGTCCTAAATTTTCTTACCTCCCCTAGTGTGTATTCGAGAATTATATCGATCAGCCTATATGTGTTCTTTGTGTTTGTGCTGGGGCTGAAGCTTTCTTAACCCTTAACCTTATCCCCCTTTGATCAAACAGCTAATAGTGATACAGAACGAACAAAACAAGATACATGGCCAATTTTTGAGCGAGGTCCACAGATTTCTTCAAATGAACTCAATAGTCATTGATCTACACCCTCTTCAGCTATACTCCTCACTGCTGTGCTCCATACCATCTGGTAGTAGACTAGATCAATTGTTTACAAGGAGATTCCCCTCATGGGTGCAACATGCCCCTGAATCGAATAAGACGTCAGAGCAAGCTCAGTACATATTGGAAGGTCATGAAACACCTGCCAGGTACTGCCGCTTCTCGTTAGACAGCTCACGTTTGGTTTCGTGCTCTTCCGATGGCAGGACAATGCGTATCTGGCATCTAGACACGGGTGAGTGCATTCGCGTTATTGCTTGCGAAAATGGGGGTAATCGGGAGCCATTCAAACTTTCATATGACGCATCGTGGATAGCCACCACCAGTTGGGAGAAGGATTCTGATACGAAAAGAGATAAATATGTGTCTGTTGTCAGCAGCGGGTATCCGTATGATCCTGTTTTCTTGAAACTTTGGCAGGCGGATGCTGAGGAGTTTATTGGACCACTCTCCTTGCAAGGCTATATGCGGCCTTTCCAATTCTCTCCGAACTCCAAACTACTTGCGTTCGTAAAAGATGCAGGTATGGCGGTTGTTATACGCCTGGATACAGCTGAATACCCCCGGGAACACTGCCTCGCAGGTTGCGAACGAATCACCGGGGAACCACAGTTTCGTCGTCATCGTCGTGATGGAATGCTAGACTTCTCATCTCCCTACCGCATAGAATTCTCCCCTGATTCTTCCATCCTCACAATAATGTCAAGCTTTACTGGCAAGTATGCAGTATGGGAAACTGAGACTTTCGAATGCATCCGATACTGCAAGATAAGGCGATTCTTTTGTAACGTTTTTTATCCTGGCTCAGTCCGAGACAAATCAGCCTCAGTTGCCTTGACTGGAGACGCTTCGATCATGGTGGCTGGCGCTTTTTCCGAAGATAGTTGGCCCTTTAAAATCAGAGGACATGAGGGTGCAGAGAATAATGGGCAACTCCAAATCAGGTGGCTCGACTCTAGAGAAGTCATCTGCGCACTCGATTGCCAGAACCATGTTGAGCATACCCAGTTTTCCCCTGATCACACTGTTTTGGCGTGTATCTGCAAAGATGGATCTGTGAGAACATGGAGAGTTGAAACGGGAGAATGTCTAACCCTATTCGAAAGTGGCCAGGCCTCCTCTGATATATCTCTCTCCCCAAACTTCGAGTTGCTAAGTTTGGCGGGAGAAACCAAAACCATAAGCGTCTGGGCAAATGATGCGGGCCCAATGTCAAGAAAAAGGGTCAGATCCAATCGAGTCTGTGATACTTTCTTTGAATCGCAGTCTTGCAGCGTCTTCTTCTTACTATGGAGTTGTGAAAATCTGGGACATGCACACATACAATTGCATCCACCAATTTGTTGTCGATGATTTTCAGAAGCGAGTCTCTGATCATAATAAATACCCAGAGCTCTTCCGATTCGCAAAAGACAACAGGTATTTGTTCATGGGCAGAACCATGACTTTTCCCAGAGAGGAATATCTTCGGAAAAATGGCGACGTTGCCACTATCCCATACTTGCAGGGTCACTTTCAGGTTTGGGATACAAGAACAGGCCATAATATCATCAGTTCTCAGACCGAAGCCAGTCGTTATGATCACAGGATTAACGGAGGAGTGTCTTTTGCCCCCGACGATCATTGGTTGGTCTTTTATTCTGCATGGACAGTCACGATTATTGCAGTCGATACATGTTCTATCACTCGTGAACTGGTCTTCACCGGACCTGTCTATGGTGTAGTGGTCTCTTTCGACTCCCAGTCTCTTTTTGTCCTTTCATCTGAGTATGAGAGACAGCAGGTCGTCCTGTCCCTGTTCAACATCACTGAGGCCGATCCCACTGTTCGTATTGAATTGTCAACACGCGCCGAGGGTATATTGGCCGTGTCTTCAGACTCCAGGTTTCTGGTTCTACAGACATTTCATGATGGGCGTACGTGGGTCCAGGCGATGTTGACTGACACAGGAGAACTACTCTACGAGTTCGAACTACCGCGCTCTACAAACCATGTGTCTCTAACCCAGGATGACTCATTTCTGATGTTATATGAAACTCAGTTTCTGAATATTATAAATTCCTCAACCGGTCACCGCATTCGACGTCTGAAAGCAGACTTTGGCTCTGTGCCCCGGCGACTCAGTTTCGACGCCAACACTCAACAGGTCCATACAAACTTTGGCACAATTGTCACTCCTGAACATTCCATGCTCCCAGAATTTTTCTTAAACGAGCATTTAACAATATATGAAGGATGGCCCCCACAATTTTCCTTAAACAAGCATTTAACAGGATATGGGATGAGTAATGATAGGTCTTGGCTACTATGGAACGATAAGAAGGTTTTCTGGCTGCCACCCGCATTTCGGCCTTGGATGAGAAGTATCGAGCTTTCTGGATCAACGATAATTATTGGGACAAAGACAGGACAGATTGTATTCTTTAATTTTAATATGGATAAGCTTATAAAAACTTAATAAAAGCCTATTAAGCTTAGGCTTCATATAATTTCATTTATATAATATCTCTTAATATAATATTTTAAATTACTTTTAAAATAAAGGCAGTAATTATAATTAAATAGTAATAAATAAAATATATTTTAATTTCTATTTAGTAATACTTTAAGAATTAGGTTAGTTAAGTGTATTTTATGTAAATCTTAATAATATCTAGTCTAAGCGACCGTTGAAAACAAAAAGCGATAGGAGTTATAGTTAGCAGTGTGTTTGGGCGGAAGACTGTTCTTATAGTGCTGGGGCGCCAGGGAACTTCAGGCTCTAAAGCAGGTAGTCAAAAATAACTACTTAAAATATATACTAAGTTAATACTAAAGTCATACTAAATTCTCCTAAACTTATCTAAATATTTTAATCACTTAGAAGCAAGGTCTTAAGTTTTCTACTACCCCCAAGATGAGGTAGATAAGAATATGTATAGAGATTATCTGAGCTTATCTCCCACCTATCTGACCAAGTATTGGTATCTGTTAGCCTCGTTAGGTTGAAAACACGGAAAGGGTTGCCTTACCGCTGAGCTAATGACTCAGTAGTCTCATCTCCTGCAAGCCACATAGATTTGATTCGCTTTCTACCAGGAAAAGCGGCAGGTCTTGCAGGAAACGGCCATAAAAACGGCCGCTTTGTTTGTAATTGTTCGCCTTATCAATCTTGACTCAAGGCCGCATTGCTTGAGCCTCTGTTTAGCTTAACCCTCCAAATGCCCAACTTCTGGTCTTCTCTCCTTTTACACATCACATTTTCTTGCCACCAACTGGAATTATGAACTCATCGATGTCACCATCATTTTGGTCGGTTTGTGTTATACTTTGCACCTATGCAGGATCAGCTCTCGCCCGTTTCATAGATTCTCCTCTTCCAACTACTACCAGCGTTTCCAATCTGGCTCCAACAGCCGCTACGCCGATCATAACGAAGCGTCGAGAATTCCGAATGGAGGCGAGATCGGCGGAAGATGTACCGACTTACACTGTAACATATGCTCCGGACTCTGTGTGCGGCTACCTGTCTGGCTCCGTACAGATCCCAATCACTTGCGAGAACAAAAATACCTGCCTTTGGGAACTGGATCATTTCAAGTTCATTGCATGTGAACTCAAGGGAGAAACAACCGGTATCGCCCGGACGAAGTGCCTCGCCAGAGATGAAGCGATCGATTCAAATCTCTGCGAAGATGATTGCGTAAGCAACACTTACAACCTACTTTGGTGAGCATCAAAGCGTCTCGTGTCCGTACTTGTTGTTGCTACCGAAATTCATTATAGCACCAACGAGACAGCGCCTTACTGCCGTACCTATGCCTATCCGAGAGGTGTCCGCGATTACAGATGCGCACCAACGCCAGCTACAAGAGTCTCAAGTGTTGACTTCACATTTGAGGGGCAGAAATATCCCAAATTCGTTATCTCGACGCTTGCAGACGTGGATACCCAGATACAAATCACGGCCGCGAGTTCTGCTACAGTGGAAACTGAATCAGCAGCCGCAAGCTCGACGGCTGCGGAGCCAAGTAAAGACAAAGGCGGTTTATCAAAGGAGAAGATAGGTGCTATCGTAGCCATCCTTGGCGTCTTCGTCATCGTGGGTATTGGCGTCGGGATCTGGTATTATCGAAAACGTACACAGGATAAGGACAAAGGCCCCGCAACCTTGATGGAGGCGATTCCTCCTCGTGATAAGGTGAACACGTCGGTTGTAGTTCAAAGACCTGTATCCCGATCAGACCAGCTACCTGAAGTTGTGTATGAGCTTCGGGAATAAGGCACGAAGTAATTTACGACTCATTGAAAGACTTGTTTATTAACCCATCAACGTCTTAAATATATTAACGATATTTATCTACGGATACTAGCCACTATACCTCATTTGCAACGAACGCCGAAGAGTTTCGGGTCTCGGTACTCCACGCTAAATGTTTTCACAGACTTGCACTAGCAATTCTGTGGCTCGCTGATTCGGCTTTATGATCTTGCTATCGCGAAATTATCTCATTGAACTACTGGCAATTATCTCCTCAACCACCTCGCATCTATTAATTAATGTGTATCCTACACCGGCAAGCTTACCTCGACTGTCGAAACTCATCAACAAAAGCCATGGACAAAGTTGTCTTTTGAGAGATGGCGTATCTTCGCGCACCTTATTCTGGATGGGTTTTACTAAGGACAGGGGCTAGGGATGGCAGGAAACTTAAGATCTCGATCCTAAGCGACAAAATACTTAGGTAAGTTTAGGATAATCTTACTAGGCGCTTTAGGTAGTTTATTTTTGCACCTTAATTCAGGGTCTGGACCGAGGAGGGGCTAGCTGTCAGGTTGCTGTTTATTTCACTTAAGCCAAACTATTGACAATAGTCTGAAGACTACGCCCATCTAGTCGCGCCAGCAGATTTTCAACCACACGAATGTCTCTAAGCTTATTTATCAGGGACTAAAGAAATAATAACAATAAAACCCCTTTCTAACCCGTCTGGCCGCGTTTTTCTCTTGTGTCTTTTGTATCTCATTTTCTTCCTTGATCGCACTCATTCCTCTGGGATACCACACTCTTTTACAATGATTTCCAAGACATTCGTTACTGTTTTTATAGCAACTTGCTTGGCGGTTAGCTCCAATGCCAGCCCCTGTAAAGTCAGCTCCAGGACAACTGAAGCAACCGCTACAGTCACTTCTGCCTCGACCGCTACAACAACAGAGATCGCTTCTACAGCCACTCAAACCACCGAAGTCTCATCAATTGAGTCGTCCCTTACTGTCACCGAGACATCTATTGCTTCTGACGGAACTACGACTATCGGCCTCTCCACGACTGAAGGTTCCTTGACTGTCGACTTGACGTCTACTGCCACTGAAAGTGATTCTGAGACTACGGTGGCCACCACTGATGCCACAACCACCGAAACCACCGCTGCAAAGCCTACTACAACTGCCGAGGATTCCACAACCGTTGAGCCCACCACAACCGCTGAAACTACCACTACAGTGGAATTACCTGCTGGTCCAACGCATATCGTCGATGCTGGATTTGAAGATTCCTCTCAATCCATCTCACCATGGTCTCTTGTCGATACGTCAGTACAGTATAGTGTATCTGTGGACACCACCGAGAGCCATGAGGGTCAAAATTCAGCCCGTATGTCTTACAACTCGGGATCCTTAAACTTTATACGACAACCCCTGCAAAACATTGAAGCAGACGTTTCATACATCATGTCCGCCTGGATCCTCCCACAATCCGGATGCCCCGTCGCTTATCTGAGGTGCTCTTTCAACGATAACAGTGTTGTGCAGAGCGTAATGTATATTGTCCCCAGCGGTACTGCAGACTCTTGGCAGCAGATGACTGCGGCTTGTGTTTACAATCAAGCCCAGGTGGACACTGGAAACTTGTACTTCTATGTTGGCTTCTATTGTTCCGGAACTGTCTCGCCTCGCATCGACACGGTGGGATTCAAGGAACAATAGAGGAGGGCCTTGGTATGTTAGTTTGTATGGGATTGACATGGTTTCATATTTCGCTTGTTCGATAAATTTATATCAATGCTGAAGAGTCTGTTGAATTCTTTAAACGCCCCAGTAAAATTAAATAAAATGTAATTTTTATAACCTTATAAATTTATATATTTTTTACTTATAATTATCTAAATACTTAGAATAATCCTGAATCTAGGCAAAGTAAAGAGATATTGCCATGCAGAGCTATGTACTGATTGATTGGTCGCAAGGCAAGCCTCAACCAGTCAGCCTTGGGCTGATTAAGTACTTAGTACTGTTTCATATTAACCAATCGAGACTGCGTGTCTAAAGAGAGCCTTCTCTGACATTCACATCATGTGCGCACAGCCCCGAATGTGAATTCCAAACAATATTCGTTACGAGGCCCCCAAGAAACTAAAAGCCTGTTCAATATTCTTCCAAGATAGCGACATTCTCACTTTCCTCGTTGCTTATTTCACTGCCTTCATGGTACTAAGGCCTTGTCTGATCTGCCACGACTCTCAAGCTGCTAAGGTTTTGTTCATTCTGAAATCCCGCTCTGATAGCGACAATGAGTGAAGGCACTTTCAAACACCAGCCCTTGACTGACCCTGCCAGACAAATCCGCCTGGTAGAAGTCATCACTCAGCCGCTTGATATGCCTCTTCAGTTGTCCCTCACTGTCCACCAAATGTCCCAAAACCTCAATTTCTATGCCATCTCGTACACATAGGGCGATAGCGGCTTTACAGAAAAGACTTCAATCAATGGTCAAGTCATGGCGGTGACCAAGAACTGTCACTATGCTTTGACGCAAGTTAATGATCGCTATCCTTCATCTCCCGGAAACCCCGTCTATATCTGGATTCACTCGATTTGCATAAACCAAGATGACAACGACGAGAAGAGCTATCAAGTCGCCATGATGGGCGATATATATACGAAAGCATTCAAAGTCTTAGCTTGTATTGGTCCTCATGAAGATAACAGCAAAATTCTCAGCAATGTCTTAGAGAGTGTCATGACGTTGAGTCCAGAACTTTACCGTCGTCGGGAGGAATCTCCATTGGAACATTTCGACTGTGGCTTTAAGATTCAATACTCTTACAAGCAACTATTCAAGGCAAAGGTTGAAGAATTTGTACAAATGTGCTTTCGAAACTTGCAGTCTTCAACGAATGACTACGGCATGCAGTTCGTGCAGACGCTTTCTGCATTTACACATCGGAGTTATTGGAGTCGGGTCTGGATTATCCAAGAAGTCGTAGCGACAACGAGAAGCAACAGTCAGCTTGAAATTCTCTGCGGTTGCGATACCTTTTCAAAGTCTGACCTTAATCTATGTTTATCGTCCACATAATGTTGTATCTGGGTCTACCAAAAGAGGAACGTCCTAATCAAGGAATTGGCTCGGGATGCTTTCAATTCGTACTGAGTTTGCACGCATCAAAACCTATACCCGCTGAACAATTATTTCTTTATTTGCCAAGCTCCTACCAGTGTGCGAGGCTGGAGGACAAAGTCTACGGATTACTGCCCCTTATCGAATGGCCGAATGGAATCACACCTGTTCGACCCATTTATGAGCCTTCGCCTATTTTAGATCTGGTCCAGTTGTTTATCAGCATGACGGAGCAGACTGATTATGAGGTCCGGAAAATTCTTGACATATTCCAAATTTATCACGACAATACGCTTTTCCGGCCCCTAGTGGAAGCTAGGATGCGAAGCCCGCCTCAGCCCCTTGGCTGCGGCAAGTACCCGCCCATGTCGTGCAAATTTTTATTTAATTTCGTAACAATCTTTCTTAATAATAAAGGCCAGTTTTCTGCGAACCTAGTTCGTACTGGCATTATGCCTCTCAGGAATACGAACAAGATAAAAGCTAAGCGTTTAAGGGCTCCGAAAGAAACAAAGCAACTGTTTGTTGGCTCTCGCGTCGGTGCTTTTCTCTGTAGCGACGCTCGGATAGGCGACAAGCTATTTTACATACCCATCGTGAATCGTATGCTTGTACTCAGGCAAGGTGCAGAAGAAGACGAGTTCGACATTGTCGGTCAAGGACTGCTCAAATATAACTACAGATTTCCGTACTCTGTCGAGAAGTGGTGGTTGCGACGAAAGAGCTTTAATGGCGATAGGGGAAAATCTCAGGAAAATGAGAAAGGTGACATGGAACTCAAAACCGAACCCATCGACATTATAGTCCTATTTAGCCAAGGTCGGAGCAATAATAGTTCTTACATCTGAGAGAAGACATGCGAGAGGTTGGCTACCAAGATATATGGCACTATCAAGTTAGTCAGGTAGCTTAGTATGGGATAGTTGGGCCGAGACTCTGTATGATTTTGAAGTGCGTGACGAAGAAGGATGCTTGCAAAGGTTTCTTGGATAATCGTTGCACGTTAGAGGACAAAAGCGGTCAATTATACGTAAATTGGAAATCCTCCGCCGCTGTCAGTAAGCACTATAAAAGTTAAAATGGAGCATTAAGAGGTAGAACTGCAAGAGTGCGCTATGGCATGTAAAGATAACTGGGGACCTTCATCATAACTTATAGAAATACTTAGACAAGCTTAGGATACTTAAGGATATCGTAACTTAAACTTGGCAGGATCTTTGCATAATGTTAGTAAATCTTTGCACCCTCTGAGGCTATGTTCTGTGCCTGTTATCTTCGGAAATATCTATTCTTGTCTCACCGCATTCACATCCATCAGGCCAGACCATGCGCCTTAATCCTGCAATCCTTATTCTAGATCCTTTTCTTGGCGTCTCCTTGTCATGCCGTCTTGTGTAGCCTTAAGATAATGTCGATCGTCACAGGCTGAGAAACAAAGCTGGACGCCAAGCCTTTGGCCCCCAAGGCAGATCCCATTCTCTTGGTCAACTGGTGAATCCACTTTCCCTTTCAAACCAAATCCACCGCTAGCAAGGCTCAGCTTTTTGAGCCACGTATAAACGCGTCTTGGCTATGGAGATTTGGTTGGATAACGGGCACTGGACTGTTCCGTCTCCATGCTACTAACCCTGCGAATTTGCCAAGAAACATAGCCTTGGATCAACAAACAAGGCAGTGCCGTGTCATGCTGAAGGAAAACTAGGCTAGAAACCCTACTGAATATTATTTATTTATTTAAGCTTAAGAATATCCGGAGATTTTAGAATGTTGGATACCAATTTCTACAGTAAAGCCTTCATTATGAAGTTTCAAACCGTTCTCTTAAGTCATCTGCTCCTGCATTCAGCACAGGCCTCATCTTTACCAAAAGATGTACGCGTCGCTTTAAACACCAGAGACTATACAAAGGACTCAAACAGCTCTAAGATCGAGTGGTCCGAATGTGACTTGGATTTCGGAAGCAACTACACGAATAAACGACAGAAAAATTACGAATGCGCCAGACTCTCTGTTCCTTTAGACTATACATCCGGTGACAATGACGAGACAATCAAGCTTGACCTCATCAGGGCCAAGGCGTGGAAAAAGCCTTACCTAGGCAGTGTCTTGTACAACCCCGGTGGCCCAGGCGGTTCGGGCGTCGAGACCATCGTTTCAGTGGGAATGGAACTTGCTGGGTAAGTCAACCTTTGTAAATTCGTATTTCAATTGCTGACATGGATGCATCGCAGAGTTCTTGGCGGGCAATATGATGTCATTGGATTTGACCCCCGGTAAGCTCAGCCTCTTCCAATTCTTTGTGTTATGTAACACTAATTTTCGCTCAGAGGCACTGGTCGTACAATTCCTTTTATCTGCAATGGAACAAGTCCTGGAAATTTCACAAGTGCCAAAGGACTTCGTCGCAGAGAGTTCAACACAATTCCTCAGGCTGATACCTGGGAAATTGTCAGAGATGAGATTTGGGATTATGCTGGCTCCTTAGCTAAGAATTGCTATGAGAGTCAGAAAGATACAGGGCGTTTCGTAGGAACGCCTTTTGTTGCGAGGGATATGATGGCCATCGTCGATGCATTGGGTCAAGGGTCTCTGCTTAACTACTGGGGTACCTCATATGGAACTATCCTCGGTCAAGTTACTGCATCTATGTTCCCTGATCGTATTGGTCGCATGTTGATCGATGCGAATTTGAAAGCCGACGATTATGCAGCCACCACCTGGATCACCAGCATGAGAGATGCCGAGCGATCACTTTCTAATCTGCTCGACGAGTGTGTCGAAGCTGGAAAGGAGCTTTGTTCTCTCGCAGACTACCACGGCAACAAGACAACAGGTGAAAGCCTCCTGACCCAGTTCAGCGAGATGCTTGAGGGCTACCTCAACGGAACTCTTCCTGGTGGCCATGTCGACGAAGACGACCTCCCCAGCAGTGATGTAAACTTGCTTGTCATTACATTCAAAAACCTTATCTTTGGGGAACTTTACGGCGCCATAAGATATCCCAGCATCATTACGCGGATTGAAGGTCTTTTCAACAGTAACATCACAGCCATGTTTCAGATGAGAGAGATTGACCAAGACGAAGGCGAATGGAACGCCGCAGCTGCATTCAACACCTATGGAATTGCGTGCAGTGACTCTTCGTTCCGTGTCGAGGATAGAGATGATCTATTCTCTGTTCACCAAGCTCATCGTGCAGAAGGCTCTTTCGCTGAAATTGGAACTATCGCCCGGCTATTCTGTGCTCAGTGGAAGTTCTCTGCTAAAGAACAGATTGACCTTAATAAGCTTCGCAACGTCAAGACGAAAAATCCTCTTCTTATCGTCAATGGACGATATGATCCTGTTACTCCGTTGAGCAGTGCCTGGGGGGTGTCTTCACAGTTCCGAGGAAGTCGAGTCGTTGTACACGAAGGTGTCGGTGTAAGTGATCCCTTTTTCAGATATCTACCTGGATGACTTGCTAACTAGACTCATAGCATGGATTTATGGCTCATCCTTCGAACTGTACTCAGGAAATTGTCAAGAACTACTTTGTCGAGGGAGAGATGCCTAAGATTAACACTACTTGCAAACCTGATGTGTCTGCTTTTGAATTTGCATCATGATGAGCCAAGGGGCGCTGGAGGAGAGGATGGAACAGGAATGAGGTCAGCATGCTCGTCATGATGTAGATGGCTGTGATCTGTTTAGACGCAAAACCTTTTCAGTACATACTTAGATTCAACTTGAGACTTGATTCCTTTAACTCTGTTTTCCAGCTTCAAATCATATTCTGAAGTGGCTGCATGATATGATGTTTCACTTTCATCCGTTCGCCTATGGTTCGCCTAGCTGCATGAGAGTCTCGGAAGCCATGTCCGAAGACTTCGGAAGGCTGCCGGGTGATTTTTCAACTAGAAACTTCGACTACTCTCCCTTAACAGACCATATCCTAAAGCTGGCCACTTTTTTACAATACGTTACATTTTATTTTCCATTTGTAGATTCAAGGTGAATCATATGCCTGAGACTGGGCATTGGCCCGAGATAAAGGTTGCATCGTGACTACGATGTTGTTAGCAAGCTCCACGCCATGACTCGGGAAAATGTCCGGAGGATTCAGCAATGAGACTCCACAGATTCCTCAATATATGACTCCTCGATTTCTCTCTATTTCCTATACTCTCATCAAAATTCCATAGCACAATGTCAGCATCAATTTTATCCCAGATCGTGGATCAGCATCGACCTGATCTACAGCCATTGGAGGAGCTCTACAAGCATCTCCACCGCAACCCCGAGCTTTCCAACCAAGAAGTCGAAACAGCAGCCACCATCGCCAAAAGACTCCAAGAAATTGGCCCCGATGATCTAGTTATCAAACCTCATATTGGTGGCCATGGCCTCGCAGCTGTTCTCCGCAACGGCAAAGGCCCCACTGTCTTACTTCGAGCTGACATCGACGCTTTGCCAGTTGAAGAGACTACAGGCCTTAAGTATGCCAGCACGAAACGTATGATTCACACTGCGAGCGGGGTTGAGAAACCAGTCATGCATGCTTGCGGCCATGATATGCATATCGTGACTTTGTTAGGCGCTGCAGCGACACTTTTTTCATCCCGGGATTCTTGGTCTGGAACATTGGTCCTCGCATTTCAACCCGCTGAGGAGCGAGGTACTGGCGCGCAAGCCATGGTCGACGACGGTCTTTACACCAAACATGAAGTACCTATCCCAGATTTTGTCCTAGGAGCTCATGTCAGACCGCTTCGCGCTGGCACGATTGGTACGCGCAGAGGACTTGTTGCTACAAGCGCGGATAACTACAAAGTCACCATCCACGGCAAAGGTTCACACGCGAGTATGCCTCATACTGCGATCGATCCCATCGCCATTTCGGCGAACGCTATTCTGAAACTACAGACTCTTGTGAGCCGAGAAGTTGACCCCGCAGAGTCGAGCGTGGTAACCGTTACGAGCATTCACGCTGGTGATGCCGAGAACGTCATTGCAGACTCAGCTGTTCTGGGTGTCGACACCCGATCTACCACGATCGCAACCCGAGAGCGTCTTTTAAAGCGTATCAAAACCGTCATCGAGGTTGAGTGTTCATGTGCCAATGTTCTGAAAAGTCCAGAGTTTAAGCAAACTCGAGCTTTTCCCTTGACTATCAATGACGAAGCTGTCACCAAGAGAGTTGAAGAGGGATTTGCGGCACATTTTGGAGAGGGGCCTGGGAGGTATGATAGGAATATGCCAAAACTTGCTTTCAGTGAGGACTTTTCGATCCTGGCTACTGCTGTTGACAAGCCATACTGCTTTTTTACGTACGGCTGTGTTGATGGAGAGGTTTGGGACAAGGCTGAGAAGGATGGGACTGTTGCGCAAACTATTGCTGCGAATCACTCTTCCAAGTTTGCTCCGGTTATTCAACCGACGTTGAAGACTGGGTTGGACGGATATGCTTTGGGTGCTCTCACGTTTTTGGCCAAGAGACAGTAGTGCATAGGGTAGTCAAAATGGACCAAGGTTCCTGTAAGACAACCGTAGCAGTGACGCTGCAACAGGAGAGACAAGAATGCTTCCCATGTAAATCTGTAGTTGAAACACTTCCAACGGGAAAGGTCGCTCTGAGAGTTTAAGCAGATAACGCTAGGAATAGTGAGTTTGTTTGCAGTCTTTCAGTGACCAATGAAATATAAATGATGAGAATCAGTAGATGTGCATCCAATAACATCGGTGAGATGGCCGAGTT
>PVPY01000125.1:0-97667 GCA_002982035.1 Fusarium algeriense
CCTGTTGCAGCACTCACTGACTCTGCTCGGCTCCCACTGGCACAAAAAAAAAAAAAACTGAACTGCACCGCAACTGGCCATTCAGAGTTTCTCCCCTCTTGGCGGCCACCTTGCACCTTTTCAGTAAACGGCAAAGCACAAAAAGCACCTTCCGCGCCCGATCACGATAAGAGCTCCTTCCAGTTCTTATTGTTCTCGAAGCTGGCGATCACCACCAAAAAAAACTGCCTCAACCCTCCAATACCTTTTAGGTAACTAACAAGTTACCTTACAATCTCCTTATTCACCTTCACACCATAATCAATAATAGGTTTGCGATTCCAGAGTATTCTCTGAATTGCTTAAACTGTTTCGTCTTTTGATTAGTCACTTTTCTTTCTCCAATTTCTAGCCTTCTTCTTTCTTCCCTTTTCCTTTTACGTACTCTACCTTGTATTGTACCTATCTATTGATCCGCTGCGCTACACTGTCACTGCACTGCACCGCATTGCACCACACGCAAAAAAGACTGTCGCGAAATCACTCCGTTCGATTTCCATTGTCAGCGTCATTGCTTCGGCTTTACTCCTCTTTTTTTTTCGACCTTGACCTACCTTGCTCTTGCCTCTCACAGGCTACGACATCGGTCTAGGTTACTATTGCCGTCGCCTCCGCCGCCGCCTGCCAACTTTACCTTGCCTTACCTTTTGCCGCTAGGCTACCAAAAATCAGAGGAGCTACGAATATAAGATCGCGACCCCCCGCCTTCTAATCCAATTTCGCATCTGCGCGACGCGCCTCCATTCCTACGTCTCCACCTTTCAATCTCCATCGCGCATCAACATCACGTCGACTCGCGATAGTCTTCAATTTATTATTTTTGCGTGCGCATCGCTCTTTCATGTCGCGACGAGTCAACTAAGCTAGACTTGTATTGACGCGCCTTTATCGCGAACAGCCATCATGGCTTCGCCAACTCCCGACACGACCGCTCCCACAAACGATTCCACGCCGCGCGATGTCACAGCAGAGAAGGAACAAAAGTCCGAAGTCAGCGGGTAAGTTGCCCCTCAGTTGATGGCGCGCTCTTTTTTGCCTGTGCCATCTTGTACCGTTAGGTCGCGATGCACGGCGCAAACGCGCATGCCATTTCTCAACACTCTCTGACATTTTTGTTATCAGGCATGCGACACCTGAAAAGCCAAAAGACACGCCTGAATCTGCGCCTGTGAATGGCAACGAAGCGGACGATCAACCAGTCGAGAATGGTGTCAGTAAGGACGTCGAGATGACAGAAGCGAACGATGAGAAGAAGCCCTCTCAAGAACCTTTAACAGACGAAAAAGACGGTTCCAGATCCGAAGGTGACGATCAAGCAAAAGAAACTGGTGATGCCAAATCTACAGAGGACGCCAAAGTTGCAGATGATCCCAAGGCTACGGAGGAGGACGTCGACATGACAGATGCTGCGCCTGAAAAGAAGCCCGAGGATGAGAAACCAGCGGAAGATACGACTGAAAAAGAATCCAAGGATGTCGATATGGCCGACATGCCTGCAAACACTCTTGAAAAGGTCAAGGGAACAGACGACAAGGCGCCTACATCCAACGATACCGCAGCTCCCACCTCGGAGGCTGAGGTTCAACCTACCAGCCTCTCCCAGTTAGCTATCGATACCAAGGAAGCCGATGCTCCTAAACCTTCCACCGAGGTCCCAATGCAGGATGCGCCCGTCGGCGACACTTCCGTCGGCTCTAAGGTTGCTCGCGAACGTGAGGATGATGCCACAGACGAGCCTGCACCCAAGCGAGCCAAGACCGAGCCTAAATCAGAAGAACCTGCCGACACTGCGTCTACTGCCCCTAAGACCGAAGAGACGCCAGCTGAATCAGCTCCTGAGAAAGAAGTTTCTCGTTTCTCTGGTCTTACCAGATGGAATGAGAGCGACTTCAAGAATCAAACGCTCACTCCTTTTCAACGACGCGAGTTCCGCAAGGTGCTTGGACGCGTGAAGAAGACAAAGGCTGGTGGGCACTTCAAGGATTCAGTCCCCAAGATGTGGCCTGCGCTCGCTGAGAGTTACTTGGCCAAGATCGAGAAGCCTATGGACCTGTCTGAGATTGACCGAACCCTGCGTGATATTAACGGTGCTTATGTTACGGTTGGCGATTTCCAGAATGACCTGGTGCTCATGTACGACAATACCCGCAACTTCAACGGAACCCTACATGATGTTACTGCTGCTGCGTTCAATGCCATTCGAAGCATCTGGGAAGAAGTCGCCACCATTCCGCAAGAAGAGGTAGTCAAGCCCAAGCAGGCGCCCAAGCCGAAGCCTCCTCGCGAGTCGCGCATCAGCTCTCTTGGTGATTCTGTTGCTCGCAAGTCATCTGTCGGACCTGGCGCTAGTCCTGCTGCCGAAAGCGTGTCCTCAAAGCCGCGATTTGGATCTCAAGAGGCCAATACCGCTGCTAGTGAACTGCGCCGCGCCTCATCTGCCACCGAGGGTGATCGTCCCAAACGAACTGTCCGTGCTCCTAAATCAAAGGATATTGACTACACCACCAAGCCCTCGCGAAAGAAGCTCAAGCCGGAGCTGCAGTTCTCTGAGGAAGTGCTAACCGATTTGATGCACCCCAAGAACCATGCCATCAACAATTGGTTCATGGAGCCTGTCGACGCTGAGGGCCTCAACATCCCCCATTACTACTCCATTATCAAGAAGCCCATGGATCTTGGAAAGGTGTCCCGCATGCTGAAGAACGGCGATATCACCAATATCAAGGACTTTGATAAGAACGTGCGACTGATATTCTCCAATTGTTATACCTTCAATGGTAGTGTTGACCAAGGCAACACTGTGTCGTATGTAGCCTCTCAATTGGAGGACTATTACAACAGTTTGATGAAGGATAAGGACAACTGGTTGGCCCGACACGCCAAAGCACATGCTCCTGCTGCTTCCCACGGTAGCGACGAGGAAGATGAGGAAGAGGAAGCTGATGGCGATGAGTTGGCAGCTCCTCCAAGTGTTGACCACAGTAAGGAAGTGCGAGACTTGGAGACTAAGCTTAGAGAGGAGAGTGAGAAGCTCACAGATCTTTTGTGTGCCGACGCCCCCAACGAGAGCATGATCCAGATGCAGAAGAGTATCGTTAACCTCGTGCAAGAGAGTCTTCTCAAGGCGAAACAGGCTCTCAGCCAACACCGCACAAAGCATCCAGAAAAGCCCGCCAAGAAGGCCAGTAAGCCTAGCAAGCCCAAGCCCAGTGGATCTGCCCCTCGCAAACCATCCGGGAATGTTGCAAATCCGAAGAAACCCAGTGGCAGCAAGAAAGCTGTTAAGAAGACTCTCACAGCCGCTGATAAGGATGCCATTGCGTCGGCTATTAACGACCTAGATGGTGCACAGCTCGACCGGGCAATCGACATTATCAAGCGTGACACAGGCCAGAATGTAAGTTGACCAAGATCGGTTGTGACAGTGACGATGTACTAACGGCCGTGTAGGAGAACACCGATGGAGAGCTCGAGCTGGATATTGATCAGCTAAGCAACGAGGCGCTTCTCAAGCTCTGGGAACTCTGTAAGAAGGTGTTGCCTGGGTTCGGGAAGGACACCAACGTGCCATCTTCTCCAGAAGTATCCCGAGCAGCGCCGCCCAAACATACAAAGGCATCGTCGACATCAGCGAAGCCCAAAAAGAACAAGCCCATGAGTGCCCGTGAACAGGAGGAGCGCATCGCACAGCTTCGAGAGCTCAACAACCTATATCGGCCAGGCCAGGAGCCTGGCGATGCCCAACCTGTGTTGCAGGCTCCCACACCCACCGCCGAATCCAGTGATGAATCGGATTCGGAGGAAGAGTAGATATAGCGGTGAACCGAAGACGGATTGTATGAGTTGTATGACTTTTTGGGAGCTTGGTTGCTTCATCGGCCGGAGAGCATCAGCCACCATTATACCCAGCCGCGTGGCTACACCAGGTGTCATACTTGCTCAAAGGGTTGACGTGGTGTGCTTGACAAATACTCAAGCATGCCGCCTCGGATGAGGCAAACAAAGTCCAAGCGTGATGAATCGGTAATGAAGACATCGTAATAGTTCTTAGCGAACATCGACTTTGGGAAACAAAAGGTAATATCTGACGCACAGAGATATGGCGCAATACGAGAATAACTGGCTTTCTGGCGCGAGGAAGCGTCGAGGTAGCTTGCTAAGGATTCGCGGGGCAAGACAATAGTTTTGGGAGATACCCGAGGAACTGGGGAGAATCGATAGCGTATGGTTGCTTGGTGTTATTCGCCAAGGTGAAGTTGGATGGCAGCGGGCATCCTAAGCGCTTGTCGGCAAGGTGTGGCGTTAGATGTAACCATAGCGAAAAGAAACTTTGTTATCCCACTGAGCTGCGGTCGTGTGTCGTGATATATGTGTTGGCCAATTACGAGGGCCTGACTGGTAAACTCGAACGGCTTGACGTTGGCTGGATACTGGTTGGGCGCGTAGGGGGTGAAGCCATCTTATAGTGGCACGAACCATTGTAATGTGGTCTGTCGTCTGCTGCGATGGCAGACCTCGCTCTTTGAATGCAGCTGGTCATATCGTGATTGAAATCGACTCGAAATTCTGAAGTGACGGTTTTTGTAAGAGTAGGTGGCTTGTCGACAGAAATTTTTGTGTCGTGTTGAGTTTTATTCATAAACTTAGTTGTAGTGCCGTAGTGGAAGACCGTTTGTGTTGGTCTTTGGTGTAAGGTATCCGGGGTTTGTGGTAGTTCCTCAGCGCGGTGAGACTGTCGATTTTGGACCGAAAAGAGGATATGAGAAGTAACTCCACTTGGAAAGAAAGAAATGAATAAGGATTGGGGGATGGGAGTGAATCAGAGAGGTTGTGATGTGGAACGGGGAGAAATCAGTGATGGTTTGAACAACATGGAAAGAATGTCATAATAGGGAAGAGATATGCCAATACGAAAAGATCTGAGAATGGTGCAACTTGTCCCGAAACTCGAGACAGCTTATAAAATATGCATTATAGGCTCGTACTTACGAGCATAATGCAGACAAATGACCATCAGTGCATGTCAAACAGGTAACTTGCTTCTGTCGGCGTGAAGCAGAGTCCGCTGATGTGTCAAGGCGGGGTTGAAGAAGGTCAGCAGACAAAGAGGAGAAGTATGTATCCTTACGATAACAACCAAATGTATCTCATCATACCGACAAATACAGGTAGTTGGTCGACCAGTGATTCAGTGTCGGAATATAAGACTCGTTGTTGATAGTATTTGTCGCTGGTAGGTTTTTTTCTTTGCTGGTCGAAATTTGGGGGAGTAAGGTGGACTTTTTTGGTGGGCTAACGGGGGGAGGGAGAAGTACTGTTCGGGAAGGAACCTCGCCTCGCCAAATGGTGGGATTTAAGGCGCCTTACGAGGTTGTCTACCCTGGACAAGACGCAAACTCAAGAATTGGGTGACTAGACATGGGTAAGTATTGCTAAGTAAAACGATGTTTGGGTTTACAAGAGAAAAATGAATTGCACTTGGCTTGTTCAAGCAAACGGATTACATATTTAACCGACGCTATTGGATGAGTCTTGTGATAATCGCAATGCCCGTGGAAACGCTGCTAAACCAGATTTCATATCAACGAGACATACAAGAAATTGTCTGATGAGGGGGTAGAGTAACAGAGTGCAATGAGTACCTCATATCGCTGAAACAGTGGTAATTAAGGAGGACCATATATTCATATCCGCGAATCTTGTGCGGGCGCCTCAATAAACACTATGACACGGCAAGGACAACAACCATTCTGCATATAACAAATCAATATTTTCATGTAATTCATCACTATACATCGGACTCCACCGGCACAGGAATTTCCCTTCTCAGCCTCTTCTGGATCTCCTCAAAATCACCCTCAGTCTCCCTCGTGGTGAATCCCTTCCTGATCAAGAAATCAATCATGACAGGACACACATTTGGCTTGAACTCTCCAGCCAACATACGTTGTACCACCTCTTTGCACTCCATCAACACAAACTCCTCCACCTCGTCGTCTCCCGGTCTAGGAACCACATCGCGGGGCATCTCCAGATCGAACACAGAAATAATGTCCGAATGGAATAGCTTTGACTTGGGGTTGATGTTCGCCAAAGTTATCGCTCCTGCGGGCTCAACGCTCGATGAGACAAGGTCTGGTGGAAGACAGGCTTCTTCGGTGGATTCAGCTTTGATACACGCAAGTGGCGTATCGCTGGCCTTGACACCACCGGCGACAGTACTGTCTAGAAGACCAGGATAGCTGAAAAGATGACGATTTCGCCTCGCAACCCAAATCTTGATCTCTCCATTATCCCCACGAACATACCCCGTCAAATGGGCACCTCTCGTGGCGATGCCAAACAACGGAGCAGCAAACCTCTCAACCTGCACAAACTCTCTCGCGCCGACTATACGGAAGTACTCACTGTGTTCCTTGTGAAGAATAGGAAACAGATCATGGTCAATGGCTTTATCAACGGCTTCTTGAAAAGCAGCGTTTGCATGCTCCGTTAGTGTTGAGCCGGATGGTGGCTCGCTGAGTGTGACGGTGCGGTTGTCGTGGTTGATGGTGAAGGATGCGGGCCATGGCATTAGAGAGACTGTGGCGGGGAGGATGAAGCCATGGGGACGAGGGTCGGGAGATAGGAAGAGGCGGTAGTAGGGGGTATAGTTTGTTTCAAAGTCAAGAGGGGCACTAAAGTTATCAGCATTGAGTGAGATTAGTGAATGGGGAGGTGGTTTACTTGTCAATGGCGGTGATGAGATCGAGTAGTTTTGAGGTTGTCATGATGGCCGGGGTGGGGTGAAACGTATAAGTTGAGACGAACCGTTAATAGAGATATTGAAGTGCCTAAATTAATGACTGGACTTGTGGTTGAAGAGGCTGAAATGGTGATCAAGATCAAGAGCAGCGGAGAGTGGAGATTCCTATAATTCTGACTGGGCAAGGTAGCCAATGTGAATGGAGAGTCGGCTCACAGTCTACAACAAAACCTTTCATGGACACCTTTAAGGAAGAACACCCAGCAAAAAGAAATAGGTATCTCATTCAAGACCCATTCCTTTTCATGACCACTTTTATCCTGATCTATGTCTAGAGCCACTATCAAGTCTAAACTCATAACCCATATCCCGTAATAAAGCAAACTATCAGCACGAAAGATCTATTCATCCTCATCCTTCCCAAACAACTCCTCCATATCCATAGCCTCAAGCGTATTCTCAAGGACTCTTCTACACTTTGCTCTATAATCCAACGCCAACTGCTGATTCCTCGTCAAATCACCTCCACCCACAACCTCCACATCCGTCTCAAGCAACCTCTCCAGCTCCTGCATAACCTTGTGCTGAATAATAGCTGCCGTCTGCTGCAGAAATATTCTCCCATCCTCGCTGACCTGACCACCGAAGAATTTCTCTTGCTGCTCTTGCTCTGTGCCCTCGCTGATGAGTGTCGCGCGTTGTTCGGGTGGTGCGAGTGTGCAGAAGATGTCCCAGACCATGTCGTGCTGAACGTGCTGGAAAGCTCCAAGTATAGGGGTAGATTCGGAGAGTTGGACTGTTTGTTTGGATCGTGCGAGGAGGGAGCCGGCGTGGCGGATAGGTCGTAGAGAGATGTAATATTCCTCCGTAGCTTCACCTTGAGCAGGCTGACGTTTTCGCACATGAACATAGTCGTTGTGCAACTCCTCCGTCTCCGGTAGCATGAAGCCATAACCGAGCAGCAGCTCAGCATTTGTCTTCATACTATAATTGTTGAAGACCTGCTCCCCAGCCTGGTACGCCTTACCAACTTTGAGACTGCAATTGCTTTCCTCATCACGTTCCCATTCCACTTTGGTAGTCATATCGTGATTTCCAATATCAAACAGCGGCATAAGAACAGAAAAGTCGTCCAGTTTTATACCTTCAGGAAGACGTTGTTGATCTTCTGGTCCAAGAACAAGACTTGGACGGAAACTCCTGCTTGAGAAGATACTGTAGGCCCATTGATACAACGGTAAAGTGAATTGTTTGAGAAGCTCAGGCTCCCATGATTCAGCAGCCAGGAGATCATGCGCTGCTTTGAACTCTCTCTTCACGTTGGCTCTTATGCTCGTAACGCCAACTTCGATGTTCGTCCCTTCAAGCAACTCTGCATCCTCATCTGGCCAAAACGGCGGAAGAGACCACGAATCATGGTCTTCGGGCTGCGGTAGAGCCTGTATATAAGGCGCCCAGAAAGACTCTCCCTTCAAGATGAAGTGCTTGATCAAGATAAAGCGACCAATGACGTGAGGAGGCGTTTGTGCTAGAAACTCCGCAGTGAAAGGTTTAGGGTCTTCACGTCCAGGAAGAGTGTTAAGATATGAGAGCGTGAGAGACGAGGGGATGCTGACGATTGTATCCAAGGGCGCTGTAGTGGCTGTTGCGCGGAATGAGAGGCCTGTTTCGGGCAGGTGAGTGACTTCAACTGAAGGATTAATTGAAGCCCCGTGAGACGTTGCCCATTTTACAAGGGCAGATGCATGCTCTGAAGAAGTCATCTTGAGTTTGCTTTGAGTGTGAAAGAGTGAAAAGACCAAGAATTGTTGATATGCGTGCCCCACATTGAAAAGTGGAAGAGCAAACCATCTCCAAGTGACGTATTGAGGATCCTGAGTGGCCATAATCGAGACATTTTATTAAAACGAGCGCATTTAGTAATAGGTTGAGTCACAATGAATCGAGGAAGCTCTTTATGGAAATAGTAGAAAAACTTTTGAGGTATCTAGTCTGAAGGAAAGAAATGAGGAAAAAATGATGCTACCAAAGTCAGAACGGCTTCTATCACCATGAGGTAGGGCCTTGGCCTTGATGTGAGTTCCTCATACTTTTCCCAAAGAGATTACATTAAAAGAGGTCTTCAGTGATCAGAAGTTCTTTTGAACTTGATTATTGGATCTTCTCTGTCAAGACTCTTGAAAATGAAGTTGTTGTTTATTACTCTATTGATTGAAGCGACAGCACTTTCAACAGTCTTACAATTACAGATATAATGCTCATAATACGTACCTATTAACATTCCCAGATACCCCCTCAGGAACAAATTCTTAGTCTACTCTGCCTCACCACAGGAACAGCATCGTTCCCATCTCCCACCCACTTAACAACATTCTTCCCAACATTCAACCCTTAACCTCCCTCATGCAAGCAATCTCATCAGCCGCAAATCCATAAAACAGCTATAAATAATCATCTCCGTCCCCCAAGTCATCAACATTTAGTTTAAGTTGCTCATTCACCAGGACAATACTGGTGATCTTCATATGCTTGCTGTGCGTCTCACTGGAGAGCTTCTCGTCCAGGATTATTTTCCAGAGTTTCACTGCTGCGCGTGATTTTTCATGCATGGTCCACCCTGGGGAGTTTATGTCATCGAGGGGGTTGTTGGGCCATTGAAGCCAATGGGACTCTGATGGCGATGATGGAGTGATCGTTGGGGTTGTCGAAGGAGCGGTAGCAGCAGACGCCTTGGGGATTGGGCCACTGGAAACTAAGATAAGAACTCATTTTTGGATATATTACTTAGCTTGAAAAATATTGATTATGGTGCTGAGTCACGTTTTGATGTGTGTTATTAGATTTGCTATTGGAGATTAAAGACATTCCACATCACGGATGATGAGCCATTATATGCATTATGACTTGTCACATCTTGGCTTTAGGTTTTGTTCTATGTTTTTAAGACGGAATATGAGAAAGATATAGCTGAAAATGTCGTATTGTCGCGTGTTAGTGGTCGCCTCTCACAAACAAGAACTCGTGAAATTGAAACGAATAAGAGGGTAAACCGACTCTCCAACAGCATCAATCCAGGAACAAATCCAGATTCAAATCAAAGGAGACCGAATCATTTCAGCCTGGAAGGGTAAGTACGATGATACTATGAAGCCAACCATATTGGTTGAGCGTCGGCATTATTACCAGCTGCTGGCTCATCAACAGGAAGAAGCAGTACGGAACCAAGCTCAACTCAGTCAATAAATATATATGCATATTTTCTAGCCCACATCCCATGTATGAACTCCATGAATCACAAAATCTTAGTGAAACTCTGCCTCAACCCTTCCATACCTCACCCCATCAACCTTCAACTCAAAGCCCAATCCTGCACTCTCAACCCTCATCTCTAGCGTAAAGTCCAAATTATCAAACTCAACGCCCCTCGTAGTCGTTAATCTTGTAAACAAACTCCTCGGAACTGCGTTGAGATCTGTTGTAAGCGTACACACGTGGATCAAGTCGCGAGTGTATGCTGCGGGTGGTTCGTCCGCATCACATGCTATGAGATCGTCGGTAACGATGAGAGATTGGCCCGGGCGGAAGTTACGTGTGTAGTGGAATGCGATTGGTGCAAGTGGTGATAGAGCTTCACCCTGTGATGTGTCAGTAGATGTAAGGACTTTGAAGGGTGAGACATACCTTGGCAATATGCCATTGCATCCGGTCAGAGACCATCCAGCGCTCCCATAACGGAGACCAGTACCGTTCACTGACCGAATGCTTATCTTCATCATACACAGTAGCATACGATGTACCATAATGCATTCTCGACTTACGAGAAATGACCATATTGCCTTCTAATCCTCGCAAGACGGCACCTCGCACAACCGCCGTCCAAGCATACACTGGCTGCATCACCTCGATGGAACCAATCTCCTGCGTGGCGTTGGCATTGGCGTGCGTAGGCCTCTCGCTGTATGGCGGTGGTGCAGCGCTTGTAAAGTGATTCTTGAGACGACGGTATAGATAATCACTTTGGCCGAAACCTCCAACCAGCACGATGCCGGAGACGATGCCGCCCTTTGAGCGAAGACCTGTGACTTGGCCCTGAACGAGATCGCAGACTTCCTTTACTACAGGCTCGAAGATATCCTTGACTTGTTCTGCCGTCATGACTAAGAAGCCTGAGTCCAGCCCAGCCTCTTCATCATCAGGAAGACCAGGAAAGCTAAACGTGTCAGCGAGATCCAAATCAACAAGCTATGGTATACATACGGAACGTTGACTTCCTGGTGCTCATCTTCGTTAAAGTTTCTTTTCACAAACTCTTCAAAGTATCGAAGACCCATTTGCCATGTCTTACCCTTCTTGGCTTTCATCTCGTCAAAACGAGTCTGACCAAGACGGCCTCTAACATGCTCTTCGAACCTATAGTTCAAAAAGGCACTTCCACATAATCCTCCTGTACCAACCGCAGACTCTTCTACCCGCAGTGGCTTAAGCGAAATAATTTTATATGCAATCAAGCTGTTGTTTGTTAGTATCTTGAAAGGCTATGGGGGACGGCTCAACTCACTCAACAGTACCACCTCCAGCATCACAAACAATAAAGTTATCACCCACATTCAGATGATTCGGCTGAATCGCCTTAAGCGTATACACAGCCGCAGCTTCAGGCTCACTAATCATCTGAATCTCAGACCTCAACCCCATGCCCGCTCTCTCCGCAGCCTGCAGCGTCGTATTCTTTGCCGCATCGCTCCAAACAGCAGGACACGTGAGTACAAACTCCACCTTTGTCGACGCCATAAACGACTCGCCATACCTACGGGTGAGCGTATCCATAGTATGTTTGTAAATCTGAGTTAGATAGTCGCTCACAGCGTCGACGACATTTTTGTTGAAGCGCTTGAGTTGCGCGGCTGTGTCGAGAGGGCTGACGTAAAATGGAAGTTTTTGAGAACGGTCTAGGAAGAGCTTGATACAGCGCAGACGTGACTCCTCGGGCTTGAATTGGAAACCCCATTTTACTGTTGGTTCAGTGCCTTGTGGTGCATTGGGTGGAAAGTCGTATGCAATCTCAGTTGGGACTTTGTCCGATGTGATACCATTGCCGCCTGGCCATGTCTTGATGATTTCAATATCATCAGGGGTAGAAGTATAGACAGCCGCAACACTACAAGTATTAGCTTTCACAGTCCCTTTAAATATAGAAACTCACCCTGAGAATGTAGTGCCAAAATCAACACCCACAATCAAGCGATCGTTCAGAGGCGTCTGCTCTCTCACCAATTCCCTAACAGGGCCATTGATAGCCTCCGTGGAACTTGGTGGGGTATAACTGTTGAAGTAATTATTACGACTGTCCCGGTTTCGCTGGCTGCTTGTGTTGGGTCGCATTGGCAGATTGAGACTCATGATGGGCTGATTGATAGTGATGGAGATAAAGGTCCGGGTTTCTCAGTTATATGCTCATCCATTAGTCCATGAATCCTTCAGCCAACACCAATTTACCCCTCCCCCGCGTAAGATGTCCTGTCCAGCTGTGATGGGATGATAGAGAGTGATTGAATGAACGATATTCAAGAAATGTGATGATTCAGTGAGATTGGCGGTTCTCGCAGGTTTAGATTATCCACGGATAAAATTGTCGCAAAGTTTCTCGGCTTCTCAAAGTCCCTCCAACATGAATCAGTTGATTCGATGGCGGCTCCGTGTGAAACGTCTATCGTCACGGTTTCTCGACAAAAGGAACAAACACAAAAAAAAGTCGTCGATGACCCCAGGAGACAAAACGAGTTCTCAACACGTTTTAAAGAGATACAGAGATCGTCTCCGTTTCGTAATAGCCACCGCTCGTCGTCAGTTTTTGGCTTGGCTTACCAGGACAGGTGAGTGCTGCCTAAGGTAAGCGTCGTGATATTCGTCTAGCCGGCCACGTGACCATCCATTGAATGAACGATCATGTCGATGCTTCGAAGCATCTCACCAACATTCATCTCTCACTCGAGTGCCTTATGCATTGTTCCACGTCTCACAAAGATCTCCTTCAGATTCATCTCACGAGTTCAATGTCATTCATCACATTGTGACGAATGACAATGACACCCTAACGGTCACTCGTCTGAAATATAGTAATATTATAAAGTCTAAGAGATTTGCTTATTCTTATCCTAACTTAATATTGTCGAAATAATGCCATGCATGTCACTACTTCACCACTACTCAAGCCACCTCATCTCCTATCTCTCTCAATCTCGAATTTGGTTGCCTCCCCGCTTTCTACAAATGTTGCCTCATTATTTTCACTTCATCCCCCACTACCAAAGGGAGGCAGAAACCTTCTTGTCCATTTAATGAGACCGCCAGCATTCTCAGCCAAGTCCACGATACTAACTTCACATAGACCATTGGGTAATCCGAGCAATTATCGCATATAGCACGTGAAACAGTATTTGTTGTCATTTTGTTGATTAACCCCATGGTCCATCCTCATACCAAGGCATCCCTTCTCCTGTTGCTGGGGCGTGTAAATAATTATATACTTCAATCATAAAATTGCAAACTGCCTTGTCTGGCATCCTGGCCTAGCCTGCGAAAAACTCCATCTATTTGTTGACAGTCTCCCAATGCATTAACGGAAATGGTGGGGAATAATGAAATGCTCGCTGACTTTTTTTACATGCTTCAATAAGCAAACGATAGCTCTGGCCGTCACTCTGTCCATCTCCTTAGGAGGCGTCCTGTTTGACCCTTTTTATGTCCATTCAAGCAAAGATAACCCAAGGATATGACAAAGAAAATGGCCGGTCATATTCAGCCCAAGCACCTCAGACTCCGTTCCCACCCTTCCTTGTTATATAGTAGTGAGAAGACAAAGGAAAGAAATTGATTGAGTGGTATTGCTTCAAGCAGATTGCTGCGGCTGCGCTCGCCTGTGGTAGTCTATAGGGGGTATTTGATACTCGAGGTATAAAAAAGAAGAGCAAACGGTTCAAAAAGTGAGAGATGGCGAAGAGGTAACAGTAGTAATAATGTGCAGAAGGCGGCATAAAATTGCGGCCGGGTATTTGGTGAAAATGTTGTGCTGAATCGAAGGGAGGAATAAAGTATGTATAGTCAAGCCAGTATGCCCAAAATTCAAACGGACCGCCCATGTTACAACAATGATAAAAGATCAGAAAGGGTTGCATATCTCAACCCAAACACCCAAACACCATGACCATGCGAGTCGATATCAAAAACTTTTTCCACGCCACTGGACGTAATCGTAACAGTGTCTAGGGACACTTAGAAGCGACTGCCAGCAGCCCAGATGCTAGCGGCTGCCGATGCTGCCCATTCACTTTCTTCATATGGTGGCGTGGGCCACTTGTACTGGTTATCAGTCTTCTTGTTGAGATCCAGTGGCCTGGGAGTAACAGCTTCATGACCATCGGCAAACAGAACCTGGTTACCGTTGGATGAGGGCGACGGCGTAGGATATGGGTTCATCAACCCAATGTTGCTAGCCGATTGTCGAAGAGGCTTGTTTTGGTTTTGCTCCATGCGCTTCATGGCTCGTTGAGTGGAAGTCAGAGCCTCATCCAGAAGCTCGTCCTCCTCATCAGGGGCCTCATATTGATGCACACCATGTGTCGCCTGGGCTCTCCTCGTTCGGCTAGATACAGGTCCACCTCGAGCAGCACCGATCAGGTTGTCTACTGACCTGGCTTGGTGTTGAGGAAGCGAGTGATGTCGCTTGAGGGTGCTGGTAGGCGAGATCTGGTGACTGGGCGGAACGGGAGGTCGCGAATCGAGGTTGTTCTGAACATCTCGGAGGGCCTTGTCCAGGGATTCGTAGACCTCGGATTTAGGAATGGGAGCCTGTTGTTGCGATTGGTCAATAACCATGGACGACCGGTTGCTAGCCCAAGGGCCACATCCAACCTGGGCCTCCAGGTCGTCGTCATAGGCGGGTGAGACGGGGGTCTGATGTCGTCCCGAGAACCGCCGCGCACGCTTTCGGAGATGTGAAAAGAAGCTCTCCTTCTGTCCACTCGGAGGGGAGGCGAGGCCAGAATTCCCATTGAGTGCCCTTTCGGCCTGTTGCCGATGCATTTCTGTGTAGTTGTTTGTGCTTGAAGCGACAGAGAGCTGTCGGCCAAGTTTCTTGGTCTTCCCCTGGCCATGTCCATTAGCGTAAGAGTCGTCGTATGCGTTGTTGGCGCGGGCATTTACAGCATCAGGAATCGGCGAGATCGGTCGCGCAGTGGGAAGGATAGGCATAGGCGCTACGTTTGAAGGGCCGTTTGTCCAAGTAGCTCTCTTTCCGGCAGCCGGGCGAGCCTTTCCAGTGGATGCTTCAACAGCGGATGAAGCATGTACGGGTGCGGGTCGAGGGGCAGTGGAATCCTTTGTCTGGGCCTGCATGGTAGCCAGGTCAGTGCTCTCAGAACGTCCGATGAGAGACTTGCGGAACCAAGATTGCTTGACAGAAGTGGGTGTGGTAGCAGCCTCTTTGCTGCTTCGGCTGAGGTCGGATTGCTTGCGTCCAAGAATTCGGGAAGCAGAAGACTTGGGTCGCATAGGATCAACGGCATCGGCAAAGTACTCGTGAGCAAGAGCCTGAGATGATGTTGGGCGGTTCTTGGGGTCCCACATCAAGCACCAAGTGACGAACTGGCTCAGAGCGGTAGGCCATTGTGGTGTTTGAAGGATAGTGTCCATAGCATGGGGAGCCATCTTGGGGAAAGAAAAGCCAAGCTTGCCAGCGAGTCTGGTTCCCTCACGCCAGTCTCCTCCGCCGACGCGGTTACCGGACTTATTATACCAGTTTCCAGGGCTACCCATAATCTCGCAAACACGCCAGACTTGATCGACCTCGTTTCCACCAGGAAACAACGGCTTTAGTGTAGCAATCTCAACAGCCATAGCACCAACAGCCCAAATGTCGACGGGTGCGGAGTATTCTCCAGCTCGTAGGAGAACTTCGGGAGCACGGTACCATCTTGTTGATACATAAGTAGTGTAGGGGAGCTTTGAGTGTGTCTCTCGGGCGAGACCGAAATCGGCGATCTTCACTGTATATGTGGGTGGTGTTGAAGGAGGAGTAACGAGAGCTGAGTATCGGCGGAATGTGTTGCCAGATTCATTGTGACCGGAAGTAGTGACGAGAATGTTTTCGGGCTTGATGTCGCGGTGGAAGAAATGGTGAGAATGGATGTGTTCGAGACCTTGCATGATCTGGAACAGAATGCTCTTGACGCTGGCGTTGTCGAGACACTTGTGGTCGCGAGCCTTCATCAGTTGGTAGAGGTTGCCCTCCATGTACTCCATGGCAATATGAAGCTTCTTGGTGTATGGGTCCAAGAAGATGTCGAGAGCAGGAACAAGGTGAGGATGTTGAGGGAGGGTGCGAAGGAAGACGACCTCGCGGAGTTCCAGACATGGTTGTAGCGACTCGAAGGTCTTTTTCATTGTCTTGATAGCAACCTGCAGAAATGGTTACGGGAGCTGTCACACAACCGGATGCACATCGTATTTACTTACCACTGTACCTCGGCGAGCAATGTTGGCACCAGCCGTTCGAACTCTACCCAGAACGACGCTACCGAAGCTTCCATCGCCAATTTCTTTCAATACTTCAAATCGATCCTCGAGGGCAAACTGTTGACCAGACACACCCCGATGGGTCAAATCGTTTTGGGCAGTCATTATGTCGGTTGTGATCGAGGTACTCTATTTCGGATGCAGTGTGACACGCGAACGAGTTAGGGTCCTGGGGTACGATGTTATTCGGATGGTCCCCGGAATTGACCGACAGCCAAGTGAATATACCTAATCGGATCCAAAAAAAAAAAACAAGAAGCTCTCTCAAAGAGCTAGAAAACGGTTTACCGGAGCATTCAGATCGGTCAAGTTGGATTTGAAAACGACGGGGAACGAGCGTGAGACCTGAAGGCGTGTGGCAGCGAGTGTGTGCGATTGTATAGCGATGAGGTGGTGGTCCCTGAAGCAATTTCCTCGCCGTGGTAGTAGCACTGTTAATCGGATTGAGATGATGTGGCGGTGGTAAAGGTAACAGAAGTTGATTGATGATGAGGGAATGGAACTGAACAATGGGAGGTCGAGAAAGAGGGGATGGGATGTAAGTGTTTAGAATTATTTGAGACGACGTCGGATGGATGAGAATAAACGTCAATCAAAGGAGATGAGATCTCGCCAGAGGGTCTAGGTTCCAGAAGAGCAAAAGGAGTGACTTGAAGTGAGGGTGATTGCAGAAGTGGATATGGTCGATATTAACGAAAAGGAGACCTAACGAAAGAAAGCTCTTGTCAAGGGCCAGGGGGGGAGTGGCTTGAATTGGATTGAACCTGCCGATCGGGGCAGGATCCTCAGGCCACTAGCGAGCACCTAAGGACGTTAAGGTAACCCAGTTGCTCCCCAAAAGAGGCCCCAGCGAAGAGTATCCCGCTCTATCTCTAGTGTGATTAATGCGAATGGATGGTAGGATGCTTGAATAATGGCCGGGGGTTGTTGAATCAGCAATTGTTGCGCGATGTCAATAGCCGTTGTTTATTGTCATTATTGAATATCCAAGAAGAGGGGAAGAAGAAGAAAAGAGCGAGAGAAATGCAGGTCAGCTAAGCATGGGGTGAGCCCTGACGTGGTAAATGCCCAGGGAGAAGATAGAGCGAGTAGCTCGACCATACTGAAGCAAGCAAGTTCCCCTCAAAAAAGCCCAAAAGGGACCAAAAGCCAGAGTCAAGAGTCAGAGGCGTCGACAGGTGAGACGAGAAGGGGGCGTGAACAAGGCCAAAAGATGTGGGCGTGTCGTAGTATCCGTCAACAGCCAAAGCCAGTGGAGTTCAGGGAATCCGTGGAAAAAGAAGCAATGGAGACTTTGCTCTGAGGTGTCCAGGGTTTAGCGATGGGAAAGGAGGTCAAGTCCAAGTACTTGCGAGCTGCAGGCGGGACCTTGCAGGAACCTGGTGAGCTGTACAAATGTGGCTGGGAGAAAAAGTATCCATGCTACCAACCAGCTGTAGATTTTTGCTCTAAGCATGTCACTGTACGCTACATCTTTTTTGTCCCCACTCCAAATTCCCCCGGTCGAAGAATTGGAAAACCCAGCTCATCTCAGTTCAGGCTTTATTCGCCAAGACCCGGGTACGTACCCGTGCTCCGGTCAGGTCAGGGCACTTTACGCACCCCAGGCAGCCCTGAAAGAAACTGGACGGCGAGCACTATGAGAAAAGAGAGAGGCCCTGGCAGCGGAAGCAAACCGGCTGGCGGGGAGCTGACGGGAGTCCTTCAGAAGCTCTGGAGAGTGACCTGCTAACGAAAGCCTTATGAACTTAGTTAGTCACGGCGCCTTGCAGTGCTGGTACCTCAATCTGTGCTGATCTCAAGCTGCAAGTCAGAGTACAGATTCACAGCCATCCCATGCAGAAATAAGCATAAGCATGCTGTTCAACCTGGTTTCCTGCAAAGATGGACAAAGGGAGAAAGAAACCCATCAAAGAGATTATCAGATCGGACAAAGTGACACGCGAAATTCCCAATCTCAGGATAGACTCTCAAACTGTCGTAGACAAGCGAAGAATGAAACTGGGATCCAAGAGCAACCTGACAAGATCCAAAGGGTGTGCAAGGTTCTAAGAAATGGATCATTTGGAGAGTCCCTAGGGAGGGTCAGAAGAGTCAGAAGAGCACACCAAACGAACCTTAGGGTGTCTTTTTCATGGTGTCGTGTGGCCCTCTGAACTCTGGCTGTCCACTTGTATGGGACAGAATGCTCGGCCTGAGAAGTGGCATACGACGAATGATATGACACTACAAAGATCACGGGTGGTTTAGTCCTCCATCTTGCGCCCAGTCGGCTCTTGCTCTTGGAAATAAGGGCCAGTTTACCGCGGTCCCAGATAAATGGAAACGACTCTCGTAACCTCGCTAGCACTAAAGGAAAATTGATGACAGAACAATTGGGGACGAACGAAACCACAAGAAACGACCTAGGGCCACCGGGGGAAGCTCCCCTGGCCCCCCTAGAAGCTTTCTAGGATTGGATTTTGGGACCGGCGATGATGGTGCCGCAGACATCTACCATTTGCCGACTTTGGCTGGGACTTTTTGGGAGCGGACTTGCTATCATAATCATAGTCACAATCACGGGGATCAAAGAGATGAGCATCCTAGTGTCCAAGCCCCAATCTCAATCTCGTGGCGCGGCGGGACCGTTCAGTTTTCCTGTGTTTTATTTCTTTTTTGGGCCATGGCTCTCCGGCCTCCAAATTGTCGCAATTTGTGATAGCACCCCAAAAAGGTTACCAACTGCGGCAGCCAGCACATCACGATTGATAGGCCCTGGGAGATGAGCAATCCAGCCTGTCTTGTCTCCCAAGACCACCAGGCTCATGCCTTGAGCAAATATTAACGGCGTGAGTGAACAATTTATTGGTATCACAATGCAGTGTTTCCCCGCAGCCAAGCAAATTGGTCAAATTGGCACACAGCTCGACGCCAGACGCGTGGGTTACCTTGCAGACGCGTTTTCTTACTCGCTACACGCGCTCGCTCTGCCGCCTCAGCCTCGGCCGATTCTCGTGGCCTCGCGCCACAGCACCCTGGGTTGCATATTGAAAATTGGCCGTTGCACAAACAGCAACTCATCTATCAATAGTTCAGATGAATGGCGCAGTCAAGCAGGTCTTCCTGCAGAACCTTCAACTCGTATCAATCATCCAGGCCCATACCTAATCTCTAACTATTCGAGTGGCGCTCCTGTCAAATTCCATTCGCAAGAGCCTACTGAGGGCCCTTTCGCGTCCTGACGCTGTCTCGGGGTCGCATGAAGTGGCTTCTGGGCTTTGCCCCTCGTTCATCCCCAAACCTTAGGTTCTTACCTCAGGGCCCTCATGGGCTAATTGGTGCGTGCGGGAGGCTGTCGTCCAACAGCCGGGGGGCATTAATCAAACAACCTGCCTAGCCTTGTACGCTTTTTTCTTCCGTCGGGACGTGCCCTGGGATTAATGCCTCCAAGGGTCATGGAGGGAAAAGGAAAAGGGGGAGGGGATAGGAGAGGGGATATCGACGAGGGGCATTGTGGCCGTTGACGTGACGAAACACGCTGGAGAATCACTTTAACACGCTTGGGAATCACAAATGGCTTTGTCAAGCTGGGACGAGAGGGCAAAGCAATGCAGCTTCAAAACGTCGATGTGATAGAAACAAGGAACAGCTTTTTCCGAAACGTTCGGACCCTTGTCACACACGTGTACAAGTCCGCTGGTAGTGCGAATTATGCAGCGCCATTCAGGGCATAACTGGGCATAAGACGCCACCCGGGCTTTAAGCCGTTGAGCTGAAGGTCCTGTTCTGTCCCATCTTTCAGCCTTTCACAAGTCGATCATCTCAACTTGTGAGCCCTAAAGTGGTTCCTAGAAATTCCAACCATAGTTTGTGCATAGAGATCGATGCACATGGTGTCATCGTGCCTGATTAACGTGTAAGCAGGTTTGTTCAGTGGTTGTAACGTCATCTAGAGGCACATATCACATATCGAGTTTGTCACTGATATATATCAGGGTCGTCTCGATCTATTGTCTGGCTGGCATAAGACAGAGAGTGTTTAGTATGCCGAGAAATGTTCGATCAAGGGTCCAAGAAGAGTTGAATTTTCTACTATCCATGCGAGATTGATCCTTTCGCGAGCAAGATTGGGTGCTTCGTTTCCGAGACTCGTCCATCCCACTGGTCCTCGAGCCAACGTCCGGGGTGTGGGGCCGTCTGCCAGGGCCGGACCCGTGACTCGACAGGGCCCGGCCAATTTCACACTGGCCGTTAATTACCAGACCAGCAGACATTCCGCCTGCCAGGTACAGTGTAGCCCGTACGGCGGGTTCTTTTTCATGCCTAATTGTGGGTGAGTGGCCCTCCATTCTGTACTTTCCAGAAAGCTGCTGCAGGTACCAAGCATGCAGGTACCACTCACACACTCCATCCATCCCAATCGTTTGAAACCCCTGGGCTTCAATACCTCTCGCACTCGTGAAATCCAATCTTTTGTATCCATGATTGCACCGTGCATTGCTAACTCCAACTCGGGGCATGTTTCCCGATCCTGGACTCGTCTGTCTGTCACGATGCTGCAGGATCGACCCAATGCAAAGGGCACACGCCCGGGGAACGGAGATTGCCAGCAACGAATATATAGGCGAGCTTGTCCAAATGATACCGTACGGTAACATTTCCGGGTTCGCCGTTGTTGTGGAATAATCTAGCAGACCTTCTCGAAGGAAAGGTTATCCTGGCCCAACAGACTGGACGACCTAGGCGTCGATCCATCTCGCAGCGCAGTGCAGCGGTCGTGATGATTGTCGTACCCATTGATGTTCCCCCTCCATTTCCCCTCTCGTTGCTGGTAGATTGGCAGTTGGATGCCTCCCCCGGTGTTGGTCTCTTTATCAATGCCGCGGCATGAAACGCGGCAAGTCTTTAGAGCCGCTGGTTGCATACGATTACACGCCAGCCTCAAATCATGCAGCCGCTCATTGTGGCCAAGCAGATAACGGTAGTTATGAGAGTTGTGTCTTAATTGTCTCGAGGAGAGCAGGCGGGGTGAACTCTGATGCGATTGTCCCTGCATTCCCAACCCAGTCGATCTATCAATCAATCAAAGCTTTTGCTGGCGTGTCGCTTCGTAACCGGCTATGCGCTGTCACGACCCAAGGCTATGCTATGCCCAGGAGTTCCCTGCGCGACACGTTTGTCACTTGAGCGACCGAATGCACAGATGATAGATGATGCGAGTAAGCCTGCGCCTAGGATCTCTGGCGGGCCCGTTCACTCAATTCCCAGCCCGACCTTTGAAGGGACCTCCGATGGTGGCTGAGGTTGAAGGGATTATGAATTCTATTCAGAGAAGACCCTGTGAACGACCTGCCGCGGGATATGGCCTGCACGACGGCCCTTAACGCCCGAACGCGGCACGCACAGATGGAGGCTGGTGAGCAATGCTTCTTCGGAAACGAAGACTTGCTTTTGGTACTGGTTTGCGACCAGCATTGGAGTGGTGATTGAACTTCAGAGCGCAGTTGAACTGTACCTGAAAGTGACGTGCCGTGCCGTGTCTGAAAAAGTGTGCCTCGATCTGTCAAAAGACAATTGTCCCTTGATTAGCAATCAGGGCACCCTATATGCTTTAACACGATCCCATCGATTTAGCTCCAACGTTGTCGTCATTATACCGTTTTCTCTTTAACAGCCTACCATTGAGCTGGAAGAATGTATCCTTACCATTTGTTCTCCGCAGTGCTGACTCTCTGCCATGTCTGCTTTCCAAATCAATTGGCTGAAGATCGCGATCAAGTCCGCGCCACAAGAGCTATGCCTGCACCATTATTCGTATTCCCAGCCCTCGTCTATTCTGGTCTCAATGCCTCACTTTCGCTTTTCCTGCCACCTCTTTCGCTTCTACAGGCCTAGCCAGCTTTGGGACCAACTCTCTGACTTAGCTTTTTTCATCAATTGACATTTGTGGAGTGCATGCGCCAAAGGGTTCTTCCCGATGGGACGCCCCGTGTTGCTCCACCAAAGCCTCGAGCCCGTTGGTCTTCTCTAGCGTCCGCACCGTCAACAGTAAAGCGAACTCAAAAGGTCCGAGATTCAAGGAACGCACGATTAATTAATTAGCTTTTGCTGATCGGCATCCTCTGAAAAATTCATCAGTTGTCCAAAAAGCAAGTTCAGAGTAGCGGTTCCGGTATTAGAAAGGGGGCCTATGATACTAAGGTGAAGGCTCAAAGCTCGGCTAAAGAACAGTTTTGGACCCATGCTCTGTCATCGCATTGTCGGGTTCACTTTTGACGTGTTCCGCTTGTCCTGAGAGTCCATGACCGTCTGAGCCTTGCGTTTTCCTGTGATGATCCGCCAACCGGGACCTGAGCTGGCAGTTCCGTATTGGCCGGGTTTAATGCAAGCTTTTGCTTTGCGTGGAATTGGACGAATGTGGCGATGTCTATCCATCCTGAGAGCTATGGTAGTCGATCTTAGCCTGCTTTGGGATCAACTGTCACAGCGGCATCGCCCATGGTGAAGTCATTGATCGTGCTGTTACTGACACGACTATTGGATACGAAGCGCGTCGTTGTCGATCTATTTTGTTTTGTTCAGACTGTATCCAGGACCCAGTGATGCTCATCGCAACCGATGCTCGCTCGGTGGATCGACAACAGCTTATCGTGGAGCACGGATTCAGGGACCAGCTGTTTCCAACGGGCGGGTTATCTCCAGAGCATCGGTCTCTCTCGGTGGTCTTGCTACCAGTTTTGTTTCAATGAAATGCGCCAACATCTTGTTTTCTCATGGCTGAGAGCTTGTCACGCCGTTTTGGACTTCTAACTTCAGCCCAGTGCTGAGGCCTACACAAGCGCGAGTCAAAAGGTTGCCTACCCCAGATCCTACGGCCAAGTTGAGTATCGTTCACATTGGATCGGCCTGATCTGGAAGACATCCAACCTGTATTGGTAAAGGGCGCCTTTTTGCACTCTAGGTCTGACCTTGTCGTTACTCTAGAGCAAGTCTGTCGATAGTGGATTTGAGTAGAAGGTTGAAGCCTGCTACCGTAGATGGGTCGTTCGCCAAGCTTAACCTAACGATGGATACCAGTTTCTACCGTAGACACGCCGTTAGCAACGAATAGTCAATGGATATCTCAGTAGCTTGACACGTCTGTTGAAATCACTGCAGCAACATGGCATGACCCCAGCATGTTGAAAATCTGATGCTTGCCTATCGGCTGGGGCGGTCACTTGCAGGTTCCCGTCCAGCCACGCGATGAACACCAATAGCTTCTCACAAGGCGCAGGGTAGATGCAGGATTGTTTTGCCATGGACTGACGGATACTGCAGTCATTCTATTATCTTTTAGGTACTGTACTTGCAGTGAATATGATTACGCTCGGATGCCGAATAAATATGCCAGTCATACAGCGCGGTACACTCGTTGACCTGAGCATCTCCAGTCATCGACGATGTACAAAATCCGCAGACAACGCATAGCCTTATCGTAATCAGGTTAACTGTAAATCGCCAAGCTCGTGGACATGCCAGCTGATCGTCTGGGGTTTGGGCAGCGAGCTACCGTAACGCTACGTACGGTTACGCTTGAGCGGTGAAGGCTTCGTTCGATTTTCTGTAGGGTAGATGGCGGTGAAAATGTCGGAAGCGACTGGGTATCATCTTAGCCCTGTCTTTGTTTCTGAAAGAGGAAGCTTGGATAAAGAATTTGACATGCATGGTTTATTAGTTTCTGGGGACAACTTGATCGATGTCGATGAGATGAGAGAGGGTGTAGGGTGTAATAAGGAGGAGAATTTCCATGTGGCAGATGAGCATTGTATGTGGGCCAGTGTTGAGCCTCATTCAGCTTTGACTTCCTCAACTATCGTCAGCTTAATATTGATACAAGTTGACAAAATGATAATCATATATATTGCCTTTTGTATTGTAGAACAGAGCCATACTTAGAATAGGTGACTGTTATTGCCATCAGGTTTGTAACTGTTCCCAATATTGATTTGCCAGTGCATGGACCGTTAAGGGGCTGATGGCAACGGAATGCTGCATATAAACACCAACAAAGAGCTTGCAAGACACAACCAATCTCTATGTGGCTTTCATAATAAAGTGACCACTTAAGTCTGAGTTGTGAGCCTTGATTTATTGGGAACTGATTGCTATGCAGTTTGTCACATGAACTTTATACATATTCTCATGTAAGACGCCACCAATGATATACACATCATACATAGATATGGGTTTTGTAGATTTAGCTGCCCTAATTGAGTTACTCAAATACAAATGCTAATTTACTATATTAGGATATGTCTATTTGAAAAGCAACATCTTATCAAAAGGTGGTCTTGAGAGATTTGAAAGTGCGTGCTTGAGGTTATTGTGGCTATCAATCAGCCTGAGGCAAGAAGAGCAAACAGGCACTCTTCAAACGCTGCCACTGCCCGCCTGCATTGACCCCATCCTATTGTTGGTTATTGATAACTGAGGACAGTGAATCACTGCCACTGAAGCCGCTGGAAGGTGGCTGCCAATAAATATCCTAAACGCACAAGCCTACCACCTTCCTTTCTTCTCCTCAACACTCAACCCTCAACACCATCGGATCGCATCCCTTGATCTGACATCAACACCACACAAACGGCTTTCATTCTAGTATTGCATTTGTTTTTAATATCGTCGACTGGGGCTGCTGCATCTGCCGAGTGTCAGTTTATTATTTGCCGCCCTGAAGCAGTCAGCTGGAGTGCACACAACCCAAACATCCTTCCAACACTCTTCTATCATTTGCCCGCTTCTAGCAGAACTCATCCCCGAACACAAGGAGTATTTTAGTTTGCACCGACACTTAGCGTTGAATCTTCCTTCTATTGCTTCCTCTCACAAATCGCCATGCCAAACAAGAACAAAGGGGGCTCTAAGCCGTGTGTTTGCCCATCCATATTGTTGAGGAAACAAAGCTAACAGAACCGGTATATAGTCAAGCCAACATGTCCACGGTCATGCCAAATGGGTAACTTCATCCTCTATCTCGTGCTTCATTGCGGTTGTCTTGCTAATCGTGTCAGGTATCGTTGCGCTCAAGGTAACGAGTGGAAGCCCTTGAACATGTTCTCCAAAACTCAGCAGCAGAAGAAGCTGGGTGCCGGTGGAAGGATTGATCCCGCCAACACCGGCATGGTCTGCATGGAACATAGTCAAGCTCCCAAGCTGGAGCATGACTGCGCTGGCTGCAGTCGGAGGTTGCCTTATGACGCCTTTTCCCTGAACCAACGCAGACTTGAGGATTGGGCAAGTACATCTCTGAGTCACAGAGTTAACATTTGACTAATATGCAACAGCTCTGTCTGCGATGTGTTGGATGGGACACCTGTCAAGAGCCCAGTGTGGTCCCTTTTGCCAAAGCTACCGGCCATGTCTCCATAGAGGAGGAAGCCATCATCAACGAGGGTTACCATGCACCTACCGAAACCGCGCAGTTCTTTGATGAAGTTGAAGATGATCTCCCTGGGGTAAAGAATGAACGAAAGAAGAACGGATGGTGATCACTAACATGAGACAGGCGCCGATTACTTCGCCCGAGGCACTTGGCTTGGACCCGAACAACGAGGCCATCAGCAAAGCATTCGACGAAGTCGTTAGAGGAACCTCCCAGCAAGTTCGCACCTCTACAACTGGAACCTTTGCTTCCACAACATCCAGCGTTGCTGGTGACAACATGTCAACAACTTCTAGCCGTGCAACTCTTCCCCCTCACATTCGCAACATGATGCCAGAGCGTCTCGCGAACTTGTCCATTGAGGAAGATTCTGTTTCTTCTAGTTCCAAGGTCATCCTTCCGCAAATGCCTCATGGTAAGAAGCCGGTGCCTCCTCACCTTCGAGGCATGAAAATAGTCCAACAATTCGCCACTTCGAGCACCACCGGCAGCGTTTCGACTGCAACAACTGTCCGTAAGGACCAGGAGGAGGCTGCCGCAGCGCGAAAGATCACGTACAATGCCTGGGACCCTCAGGGTCAGAGATACACCGTCTCTAAGAACCCTACTGTGATTTCCAGCTCAGCATCCGAAGTGTCAACTTCTGAAGGGAACGACGAGGGTGCTAACATCTCGGATGGTTGGGGTGATATCCCTCCTCTGGCGCCAGTGCAAAACCGAAGTGGAAGCAACTGGCCCAAGTCCAGCGAAGTAAGTATACCAAATCAATGAGCCTCTGATAGTAGACTAACTCTACATACAGCTTCGCATCTCCCAGGCCGATCTCAGAAAGAAGCAACAGGCCAACTTCCAGAACAACACAATGTGGCAGAGGTCGAATGATGTAAGTACACTTATGGCAAGCACTTAAATATTATCTGACTCTTTGTTTAGCGCTATTTCACTCATCCCAATGTCATCGACCAGGCAGAGATCACACCAGGACGCTCCGGCCTTCGCAACAACATGTTTGACGCCTTGAGCAACTAGAAGAAAGCTGTCATGCAGCATAACCCAGAATTGTTCCTTTGATTGAGACTCGGGACTAGTCTCTCGAGTCACTTCTCTTTTGGTATTGGTGTTTGCGGTCACCGGGGATAGGGAAAAAAGGTTTATTGATTCGCCCTCATAGTAGCTCAGATTTGAGCGAGTTTATCGAATGAGAGGCATGATGAAAATGGAAGCAGACGAGAATGATTGATGCTAGCAAATCTCCCCTCCCCGAAGCAGGTAGAAAAGTTTAGCTGAATTGACCTGCGCTGTGTTTTACCTTGTTGAGTCTCAAGTGCTGCCACATCAAAAAGTTGAGGAATCCTATTTGTTATGCACAATCACAGGAAAACCATCCCACCACGCTTTATGGAAATCGTTGCAAAAGTCAAGTAACCAGAAAAACAAAGTGCAAATGATATTTCCTACCCATGACCAAGACTCCCGTAGAAGTATTTTTGTTCCATATACATGCTTGCGTGCTCTGTAAGAGCAGCCCATCCATAATATCAATCGTCGCCAGCCTCTTCCCCTTCATAACCAATGCATCATACAATGTGCCCTCATCGCTGCATAAAACGATGTTCGCTTCCTCCCATCTGCAAGCGGGACGGTTGTTTACCTATGATATAATAATAACCAAACCGCAGCTCGAATGGCTTTCACTGTCCAAACATGCGCGCAACGGCACGCTTCGTCAGGCTGCAGAGATTCTGAACGTTGGCTCTTAAGCTAGCCTCCATACAAATCGATCCCTCGGGTCGTGTGAACCACATTGTGCGGTGTTGCGGTGTAGTGGGATCTTGATCCCTCGAATCGAGTAATCTCTTTCCTCCTCTTTCGAATATCCAAGTAAGCCGTGCGTTCCTATTGGCGTGATATAGCTGCGGGCAAATCGTGGGCGGCCTCGTAATCGTCGTCTGTTCCTTCTTGCTCTTCCTCTTGTTGTTGTTTCTTGTAATAGTAGTTGCTGATATAGTAGTATCACGATATATTTTCGTCTGTGTTTTGCTCCGGCGCACGGTTCTCCTGCGGGCGACGATGATTCCCTTTTTGTAAGAAAAAAATCCATTAGACTTCCTGTGGACTGGTATAGTTGCTTCGCGGAGGCGCGTTGACCACCGCCACGGCGTCGCCCACCTGTTTCCGTTCCGATATCTCGCGGCTTCGGCCTTGTAGACGTTTGCGAAGAACCCAGGGGGGGACCTGTAGGCTCTGTGCGCCGGCGCTATTTGATTGCTATTGCAGAGGTTCGGAGGACGATGAAAGACGGTTCAGGTGGAGGTAGACATCAGTGCCGTATCTATGAGAGTAATGTTAGTGATGAATTTGTTCGTATACGGAATAACAGTGGTTAGTCAGGAGGGTTGCAGGCTGTTTGTTTAGCACTCACCCTTCCATGCTGATGAGTTTCAAGTCACCACCGAAGTAGCGCGCGTATAGACGCGAGATGGGTAAACCGTATCCAAATCCAGCCATTGGGGCCTTGAAGTCGCTCTTATCGAAATCGGGATCTAAGCTTGGTGTGCGATCGACAGTGGTGTACATGTAAGTCCAAACAAGAGGGATAGCGCTTCGAGGGATACCACCGCCTTCATCAGAGATCTTGATGGTGATATCTTCCTTGCCTTCGGCAACGATGACCTTTGTAACGGGGAAAGCTTGCTTCTCCATACCGTGGGTTTCGACAACAGCGCGCAGCGAATTCTTAAGGGTCTCGAAGAGCATGTGCGACAGATGACCGGGGACGTACATAAAGTTCAGGTTGGGGTTGCAGACGAGTTGGACCTTGGGAGCTTCGAAAAGACCGTAGTGATCCTCACAGACAAATCGGGCGTTCTCAATGGCTTCCTGGGCGAGATCTTGGACATTGGTCTTGGTACAAATAATACCGACATAAGTGGGGTCGCGATGATGACTCTGGTCCGTCAATGCGATGTGTTGGCCGATAAGCATACGGATACCGATACGGGACATGTAGAAGCGATCGAGGAAGGACTGGATGGTGCTATCAATCTGCATGCGCTGGCGACGGCGCTTGTATTCGAGGATGCCTTGAGCCATGGTGGTAACGACGCCATCGTGACGGCGCTTGATGTGGTGCAGAGTCTGAGCGAAACGTTGGTTGTAGAGGTGAAGATCGGGGGGCCAGTCGCTTGAGTCGTCAACAACGGCAAAGTATCGTCGCGCAGATGCTTTGGCCGCCTTGCCATTGCCGTTCTGGAGACCGCCCCAACCGTCGGATTCGCCCTCATCGATTGAGGGATTGGGAGTTGCGGCTGGAAGACGGAATGCGTTGCGACCGATGGCTTTGCTGGGTCTCATGAGGCGGCTTCGTATATCCGAGGGTAAATCTGGCCGAGGTAGCTGTGTGATTTCCTAACGGTCGAGTTAATACTGCAGCTTTGGGCAATTGAGTTCAATGACGCATACCTCGAACGATTGGGCATACCAATCTTTAACTTTAATGACGGATGGCATCTCATTGAGGCCATCTGGGAGCTCATCAAGCTCTTGCACGCGATGAGCTAGACGGATGGGTAGCTCCTCGGCTAAGAATTGAGAAGCTCGGAATAGGGTTCCTTTCGCAATCCAAAGTCAGTAACCATGCCCAATGGATGCAGGCACAAGCAAAAACATACCGACTGAGGGTTTCTCGCCAAACTGGACCATCTGGCGCAAGCTGACACCAGTGGCGGGAAACCGAGCATAGTGACGGATAGTATCCATCAGACGCTCTGAAGCTTTCCACGACATGATGGGCAACCGTGGGTCGAATCAGAGAGCAAAAAGGAAGAGAGAATGGAGTGTGACGATGTTGCAGAGAGAGGAATCGGACTCGGAGGCAGGCTCGGACGGACGGACGGAGGGAGAGACCGGGATCCCGCTGCGGAAGAGCGTCCGAGAGAGTTGACGGGTCGGAGGATAAGCTCACGGCGTCGTCATTGAAGAGTCAAGACGAGAGAAGTCGAGCGACTGTATCGTCCGAGAGAATTGGCGTGGGGGAGACAAAATGAAAGGATGAGAGAGTCAAGTACGGAAAGTGGAAGAGTAGAGGGTATCAATGATGGCGGCCCCGCGAAGGGAAAGAGAGGCGTGCAAATAGCGGGAGAAGCCGAGGCAGTGTCCGGAGAGTGGAGGTACGTAGATGCTCTTGTTCGGTTGGACTATGTCTTGTGCTTCAACAACGGAGAATTTTGGAGATATGATATTGCAGTGTCGCGTGAGACAAACGAGACGCGCACATGAAAATGGAACAACTCGGAGGAGAGTTTAGACAAGAAACGAGCCAAGGTGGAAGAAGACGGAAGTGCTCGGACGGAACTGAATGAGCACCTAATGATGATGATACCGGGGGACCATTCTTCACTTTAAAACGTCATTCTAGTGGAGGAACTGTCCAATTGCTGCTATTATAACTGAGCTTGCACGGTTACAACTGGGATCAAGTATGGGGAAGTATTTCTTTAGATCAGAGGGGGGGGGTAAAAGGCACATGATGGAGAAGCTGCATCACATTCACGGAGACATGGAGCAACTTTTACATATTGAAGTACAAAGACTACGGGTCTACGGGGGTTTACAGCGTGTAACAAACATCTATTGGGTTTTATAATCATGAATTTAAACAGTAAATATTTATATCATGACTTTGATAGTAATTTCCAAGTGAAGCCTGCCTGTCATTTACACTTCCCCTCATCACCGCCGGTCTCCGAGCTTGAATGTCGGGGTACGGACCTCTCAGCTCGGGGGAAGCTCCGGGTAGGGTCAGGCCACGGGAATGAACTCGCATATAAACAACAGGCCACTCTGCAAGACTTTTCAGTCAAGTCTAGGCTTACGGCTATTGATTTCAGGGAGAACGACGAGACCTCGGCCTAGACCTTGGTTATGTGCTCCAAGTAGTGGTGTTATTGTGGGATGTGCCATAGCTCAGACTTCCAGGCAAGGGTCGTTCATTCGATTAGAGTCGTTCAGATTCCGACGTTGATGAGCAGTCTATTCAAAGTCAAGTCGCATATAGCGGTTATGGCATGTTTTAATAGGTATTCATACGTCGTCAATCCTGATCTGACACCACTTGAGTTAGTATCACGAGGATCTTTTGCATTACATAGCCCCTGCGGGAGGAAACAAGCAAATCCACGGGTAAAATCTCGATTCACTGCATTTCCTTCTCGTCTTGGTTAACCTCTCTGCAAAGAAGAGCAACTTCCCCAGACTTTGAACCCAACTCGGTCTGGGGAGATCGCTCATTCACTACCCCACACCTCAGCACAGGCACACGCATCATTAAGGACAGACCTCGACAGGGAGTGCCTGGCTGTATGAGGGTTATCAAGTCGTATATAGAGTCTGAGCACTATCAAGCCAGTGTTGTTTTGGTATCTGTGAAGTTTTGCAGTTCATGCATGCACTTTCATGTGCTTCGTGGTTGGCCTCAAGGAGCAGGAAAACTCAAGGACTTTGCGATAGGGTGCCAAAAATAACTACCCAAGCAGCATCCCAAATTTGACATAAGCTTACCTAGGTCTTTTTATCGCTTAGGATCAATGTCCTAAGTTTTCTTACCGCCCTAGATAAGACAGAGGCTTTGGGTCCCACGGTCGAGTATTGGCTTAGTCACGTGATACGCCAGTTACGATGTTTCTCGTGGAAATGACGGAGACAAAAGCATCATTGATGCCCAGCAACAGAAAAAGGCGCCCTATTCTGAAACCAACAGCTGACAACTCAATCATAGACAAAATTGGGCGTCTAAACCTGAGCTGTAGGAAATGCCAACACGTGAAGGATGACGTATCGTGATTTCAATGTAATTTAATTGGGCCGGACAAAATATGGGTCAGTTCCATCTCCCGTCCCATCATGGGCCACAATTCCCCGCCTCAAAGGCTAGGAAAATGTTACTGTTATCATACCCGGCCAAAGTCAAACCAACGGCGCCCGTGTCGAGGCCAAACTGAGATTTGGTGGCTTCTCTTTATAGTTGAGTTCTATTGATAAATTTCCCATCGTCTTTTCGCTTCTCTCTCGAGTATCGGTCGACTCCATTTCGCGCCCCCTTTTGCGCCTGGGTCTCCTCCCTGCACTGCGGCCCACGCGGGGCCCTTAATTTTTCTTGCTGGTCAAGCGAAGTTATTGTTGGCGGACGTTTGGCCCTGCAAGCAAACTGTGGACGTGTCCAGCCTCCCAGGCCTGCCTGCCAGGCCCAGCCCAAGCCAGGGCGAGCCGAGTCCAGTCGAGTCGGTGAAGCTGGGATCCCATCTTGCTCCACTCTTGAACACGTCGTTGGTCTCCTTTAGGCGATTTGAAGCTCTCAAAAGGTAAAGAGTTCGCATTAGACGTGAGACGCGAGGTTGGTGCCCGCTATCTTTGACGTTCCCGTACCGTACCGTACCTTGCTTTGCCGTTGCCCGAGGTGTTACCACCACAGAAATCAACATAAACACACCATTTCAACATCAGATCACGACGACAAATCATGGATCTTGCTGCTATTGACGAGGATACCGCGGCTGTTCTCGCTGCAGCTGAGGCTGAGGAGGCGTCTGCAGTGTCGGATCAGCAATTCATCTTCTCGACGCCAGATCGAAAACAACCTCTCTCAAATTCATCATCTACCGCCACTACCCCAGCCACCAATTATTTCTCATACGGAAACCTCAGCAACGGTTATCGCAATGAATTTCGCAATCGATATCACGACGACAATGACTCTGCGCCAGACCAAGACATTCCGGGATTGAGGACGCCTTCATTACTCTCTAGCCCAAGTGTGGCTTCAAGTCTCGGATTCTCCACAGGACGGGTGAGTCCTCACAAAAGGGATATCTCCGGCCATTCGAGACTATCTTCAATCAATTCTTCAATCAACGATTCACCAAACAACACTTCACCATCTGTTCGTAGGAGCCATCGAGCACGGAACAGTCGCGATGTCTTGGCGCAGAGGTTGAGTCAACTCGCGCATGAGCTTACTTCAGGTGACGATGATTTACTCGACGATAGTGGCGTCGATATTCTCACCGCGCAATTGGATCAGCTGGAAGGTACAAAGATGCTTAAGAAGACCGTCTCATTCTCGTTACCTTCCACACCATCGCCGCGGCAAGCTCACCAAAGGTTGAGTCTGGATATGTGTAGTCCTGGGGAATCTATTTTCAGCACACCAGGTTCTGCGTTCAAGACCCGGTTCTCAGATTTGGGAGCATCACTTAGAAGGGATCATTCACCAGAACCGGAGCCGGAGCCAGAACCTCCAGCTAATATGGGCATGACGGTTGCTCAAGCCAAGAAGGTTATCCAGGAAGTTACTCAGCTCAACGAGGAGATGTCGCAACTGGTCACAAATCTCAAAGCTCGACAAGAAGAGTCTGACGTACGTTTTCGTTCTCTGCTCGGGATTAATTTTTTTTACTTACATATATACAGCATATCCAAGGTCTGCTCATTGAGCGCGCCGAACGTGCCGCCCAGCGCATCATCTTTCTTCAGAACCGAATAGCTCATCTGTGAGTCTGCCTACACCACCCTCATCCACCGCCTTTCTAACACCCAACAGCGAGCAAGAACTGCGCGAGAACGACGATGAACTTCAGTATCTCCGCATCTGCCTCAAAGCCGTGGAGATCCAAATGCCGGCACACCCAGACAAGGAACTTCAAAGATGCATATCCTCATTCAAAAAGGATTATCAAGCTCTCAAACGAAAACGTGTCAATCGCTCCAGCATCGCAAGTCTTTCCAGTCTAGGTTCACCTTACCCCGGCTCTCCAGCATGACATTCGGCTGTCTTAATTTGCGGATAATCAATATCTACGCGCAACGCTCACACGAATTATGATGTTCATCTCTCTTATCATCATTGCGCCCACGCCTTTACGCTTTATGACGTTTCGCTTCCTCCCATAACGAAATCGTTCTTATCGTCACATCTCACCAAGTCACAACTAAAGTAATGGCTTTCACCACCTCAACTATGTATGCTCACGCAATACATCGCGCTATCGTTCACATCAGATACCCTTTCCCGAAGCAAGCACTCTCGTGTTTCTCACATTTGCATAAAATTGGTGCATTACGGCATAGCGATCGTTCTTGACATTTGGCAGCAATGCCCCTAAAATTATTAATGGCACGGTGTTGAAGGAACTCCCTGTCTGGTTTTCTAGCATTATTATCTAGTGTCGGTTTTTATATGTTCAACAACTCATGATATCAGGCATGAAAGGGTCACGAGTTTACTCGAGCAGATAGCATCAATTGAATGACTGTCTAAGTTACTATATTAGTAACCTCACGCAGAAGTATTGTGATATTGATTGACGATAGGGCTAGCCAGCGCATTATCGGCAGGCAGCATACCAAGCCAATGGCCCAGTGCCACCAATTCTTAACCCTTTGCACCTCTGCTCATCAAGGTTAACCTCGGATACTATACAAGAATGAAGCACACGGGAGTAAGAAAGCAGTACCACGCTCAAACTGCCTAGAAAACACAGCGCTCTCTTTGAGCCGCAACATGAGGCCCCTCATCAACTCGCACGAGACAAAACTTGCCACTAGCCATCGATCTTGACTGAACACACGCCGTCAGACCACGTGGCTGTAAAACGTAGTAGAAAAAATTCTTCTGAAGCGATCATCGGAGGGACAGAGCACAAAGTCAACGTGCAACGAACGTGGTATTTCCTGACTAGAGCCTCGTTGTTCCACCTCAGATGATTATCGTGCACTGTAAACCACCCAGATAAAAGAAAGCTAATTAATATGAAAAATATGGTCATGCATGTCGTCAATTTGTCATGTGAAATCGTTAATCCACCCAGAAGTGCGCAAGAAAAGAAGAAGGCAAAGAAGGAGATACAGCCCTTTTGTAGATAGGTCCAAAGACTTTTTACATAGAAGAAACCTCCCGAGATTAAGAAAAAAAAAATAGAAAAGATAATCATGAAGCTTTTTTGCTTTTGTGTTTCAGTAAGTTGTGCGATAATGGCCTCCATCATCCACAACAGCATTCCTCATAGGTCGTGGATTCATCCGTAGATACTCATCATAAGTCATTCCATTTGGATCCTTGCCCGTCTCTTCAAAGATCAAACTCGACCGACGATCAGCATCTCGACGGGGAAGAATTCGTGGAGTTGCTTCAACCGGAGACTTTGACTTGGGGCTTGAAGAATATCGATATTCTTTGTCTCGACTGCGTCGGCTGCTACTGACGGGATCCCTGCTTCGATGACTCGATGAGGTTATATCGTAGGCATCGGCTGTGCTGGAACCACTGTCGATCGCAGGTGCTGAGTGGCGGTAGCGGTTTGATACAGGACTTCTGGCTCTGTGGCTTGAGCCGGAAGAAACAGGAGGAGAATCCTTCGAGGGACGAACGGTACTATCTGAACTGATGCGGGAGATAAAGCGGCCCGAGGGATCAGAGCGAGATAGTGGTGATTGTCTGTGGTTATCCTTCGACCCACGACGATACTTCTCACGCTCCCGGTAATCATCAGATCTATACCGACCAGATTTCTCCTCCTTCGCAATCTTATAAACATCCTCAGAAGAAGTCCGTCTATAATCAGACTCATTCTCCTCAGTATGTTTGATCCACCCCGCAATAGCATCAACCACTAGATCATGAGTCTCCCTATGTCGAGTCGCCGGAAGAAGATGTCGAGAGATCTGCTTCGGTAAACGCTCCGGCTTATCATCGACAAGAACACCATCGGCTGTAATGGGAAGATCAGTCATGATGTGGTTGAGACGCTTGGCTTCTTGATCTGGAAATGCGCGGATCTGACAAGTCATCCAGCGCTCGAAGCCGGCGGGTGTGAGAGATGGAATGTGTGGCATGCCACCGGGGCGTCTTTGGATGAGATGGTTCTCACAGCGGAGATGCTGATAGAGTGTTTCTAGGTTATCAAGAGCGCCGTGTGGCCGACAGTCGAAGATTTCTGACAAGGTTAGATGGGATATGTTTTTACAGTGAGTTTATACATACGCTGAAAAGGGAACGTCTCTGAGTCAAGCTTGTATTCGAGGTAGAATGCGTTGAGCTTTTCCGGAGTGACGACAAGAGAGTTGTGAGGGCTGTATTCAGCAATCTATAAAGGTTAGTTGTCACTCTTAAAGTAACGGCATTAATAACATACCAAGTAGTTGGCGATTCCCCGAAGAACTTGTCCAAGTCTCTTAGTCGGCTCCCCCTTATCGTCGAATAGTGTACCCCATTTCAGATCAACTGCCGATAGTGTTGGACCCTGTTTTGCCGGCTCCGGAGGCGGCACAGATCGTGAGATTGGCCGTGGCTCAGGATGTCGAGGCTCAGGGCCCTCGTTCAAGATGATTGGAGCTTTGGAGAATCGTACACACGGTCGAGGCTTCGGAGCGGGAGGTGAAGACTCTTTGACAGCTGGTTTTGGCGGTGACGAAGAACGATGGGAGGCACGAGAGGATGCGGAGTCGGAGATATATGATGTGGAATGACTACCGATGGAGCTGCGGCTGGAAGAAGGATGATCTGTGGACTTGCTCTTGGAGTCGAAAGAGGAAGACGCTGGCTCATGCTTCTTTGGCTCTTCACCAGCAGACTCTCGAGATGTCGATACGTGAGAAGCAGGCTTGACGGGATCTGACATTGGGCTTGTGGGCTCTGAGGATGAAGGTGTATCTGCTGGTGAATGCTCTTCGACAACTGTGTAAGTTGGTCAATATCAGGAAATAAAAGAAACCGACCAATGAACTTACGCTCAGACTTGACCTTCTCAAATATCTCATCAAACCATCTTGTCTTCATCTCATCAATCGTCAACTTTCTCACCAAATCTTCAACTTGTTCTTTCGACATATCTGCGCTGAGTCTCTTTTTGAGCTGGGACTGGGAATCGGTTGAGCCGGAAGCAATAGATTCATCGTCCTTCTCAGTCGAATTTACATGAGGTATTTGAATACTTTCCGTCCTCCCCTTGTGCAACCCATCAACATGTCCCCCATCCATAGCCAAGGCGGCGATCGGAGACGACGATGGTTCAGCAGAAAGCATGGTAACCTAGCACAGCAGGAGTAGAGGACACATAGAATGAGAAGTGGAATGTTTTGGAGTGACACAAAATATTAGAAATAATAAGCAATAACAAAGAGAAGGCTAATGATGAATATGCATGTGGAAAAAAGGCAGCGAGAGAGTGAGAGATAAGAGGAGCTGACAGGACAGACTGAGGAGGGACAATGTCGGGCTTATACATGGGGATGCAGACGGATAACAACGTTAGTTAATAACTAGACTATCACAGAAACAGAATGACACAAGAAAGAAGAGACAAGGATCATCGTTCTTTGAAGGTTTCTGTGGGATTGGTTTGGCTTAGAAAGGGTTACGCAGCAGCCCTGAGTGAGGCCCTCCCCCCGACAGAAGCACCCACGAGTAAGGGTCTCTCACACCGTGGGAAGACAGGATAGGAAACGCAGCGGGAAGATCGCGTTGCGCGGCCGGGCGAGCTGAAGGTGAATGCTACAGATAATTGCAGTCTTAGTGCTATTGCATGTTGGTGGGAATGGTGCAGGTCCCTAGATCCCTGCATGTTGGCGTCAGGCTTCCAATATGACATACATGTTTCTGTTTTTACCACCGCTATAACATGGAGTCTTATAACAAGAGGCAATTCTAATATTTATAGTATATAAATACGAAAAGATCATACAATCCAAAACCCACTTGTAACTTATAAATCTTAGACATATAGTTCAAACTTCAAGTTTTAAACATCATGTATCATAACTCACGTCTCGGCTACTCCCACCCAAAAAACCTTGCTTTTTTCCCCCAAAGCTGATTGACTTCACTCACCCAACCCACCACCACACCAAAGGACCCCTTCCTTAACCACGCTGCCCCTCATCATTGGGCCGCAATGTCCACGAGGGGGATCGATCCATTCGCCCCCAGTGAAGCCAATTGCCATGAGGGCGAGGGTTATTGGATGGTGATTCCTTTTAGCCGAATAGGTTTAGGATCAGAGCGGGAGGCGAATGGGCGATTGGACTGTAAACGTAAAAGCAAGATTCGTGACCTGTCGAGGATGACATTATGCCGCATATAATGTGACGGGTAACGGTGAGTGAGGCTCTGGCTCGGCAGATGTTCTGGCCAACTGGAGGTTTGTAATTTGAGTATCATCACGATAGACAGCTGTTGGGTTGTATTTGTACAATGGGCCGAAAGACCCACGATAATCAGGATTGGGCCTCTAGATATTGGTCGACTTGTAGAGATTTCATGAGAAATGCAAATGCAAATGAAAATGAAAATGAAAAATGCAAAAGCTGAGATCGAAGAAACTATCATCGCACAAACACACAGCCCAAAAACACGTTACGCAAGCTAGGAACAGGTCTAGTCAGGAACATATTGGCATATTCATCCTAGCCTTTCCCAACAGGCCGAGACTTATTGTAATGACATCAGGGTTCGTCAGCAGCCTGATCTGAGTGGCAGTTCTGATTTGAAATGATTTGAGCAGAGCAGAGCAGAGCAGGATATACAGTAGTAACAAGAATCCTTTCAGAGCGCCAAAATAGTATGAAGCTGAAACTCCAGACAAGCAAAACCAACAAATATTCTAGACGTCCTATCAGACGCCAACGCCTACGCCCAGGATAAAACATACTGTCTCGCACAGCTAATTCCACTGTTTCCATTCCCACTGCCCAAACATTTACGCCTTGTACAGAATATCCAAGAATCCACTCGCCAGGTCAACAACAACACTCTTGTTGGGTAGTGAGCCAGCAACACCGTAAAGTGCCGAGGAATCGCCCATGGCCTTACCATGAGCACCCTTGCCCTCGACAAGACGTACGCGCTCCTTCTCACGCTCCTCTTCGACGACAGCCTCGAGGTCCGTGATGAGGTTCTCCCAGACCTTTGTGATCGGTAGGGTAACGGCAACGTGGATAGCAGGAGGGTTCTGAAGAGAGTTTAGATGCCATCCCTTGGCACCCATAGCGTCGGCAATATCGTAAATGTTCAAGTTGCGAGATGTAAAGGCAACGACCGAAACAAGAGGTCTGCCAATAATCTCAAGCTCGCCGCTCAATGGCGAGCTCTGAATAGCCTCGGTGATCTTCTTGGCAGTTCCCACGATCTTGGTGCAGGCATCGATATATCCGGCCTCACCCATGGTCATCAAACTAGCCCAGCAACCAGCAATGAGAGCACCAGGTCGAGAACCAGCCATACCGGGAGAAGCGTAGACACCACCAGCCCAATCAGGGGAGACAAAGTACTGATACTTTCGAAGCTCGGCTGTGCGGTACAGGACAGTCGAGTTACCCTTAGGAGCAAAACCGTACTTGTGGGTATCACAGCTGATACTTGTAACACCCTTGAGTCTGAAATCGAAGAGCTGAGACTCGAAACCGGCGCGCTCGAGGAAAGGAACCAAGAATGAACCGAGACAGCAGTCGACGTGGAGCCAAATATTCTTGCGCTGAGCAAGCTTGGACAGAGCAACAATATCGTCGATGATACCGTGAGGGAAGTTGGGTGCAGAGCCGACAAGCAGAGCAGTGTTGGGGTTGATCAGACGCGAAACAGCCTTAACATCGACCTGGTAGTCAGGAGCAGGGCAGGAGACGAGATGAACCTTGAACTTGAAATACTGGGCAGCCTTGTGGAAAGCAGTGTGGGCAGTCTCGGGAAGAATCCTATCGTAGCTGGTTAGTCTCATTGGTCAATGGCAATCTCGCAGCTTGACTTACATCTCAGGCTCTGTAATTCCACGCTCATTATAAGCTCTTTGACGAGCAGCCAAGCATGCTGAAAGAATACTGTCGGTACCTCCGCTGGTAGATGCACCAGCAGCACCAGGAGGAGCATGGAAGATGCTCAAAACCATGCTCACAACCTCGGCCTCCATCTTGCGCACACCAGGGAAGACATCAGGGTGGATAGGGTTGGCAACGGTGAACTTGCCAAAGGCCTCAGTCTGGAGCTGCATCAACTCCTCCTCTCCATGGTACACAGCACCAGAGACATATCCATCCTCCCAGCGGGTATGATCCATGCTGGCAAGGTTCTCAAGCTCGGAGCGAACGGCATCCATGGGCAGTCCATCTTTTGGTAGGGAGAGATAGCGGATCTGGTCTTTGGGTACTAGCTTGTCGGATAGCTTGACTAGAGATTCCTGGACCTGCTTTTGAACCTTGTTTCGCACGCCTGGAGCTCGGAGGAAATAACCGTAAAGAACGCGACGAATGTTGGTGTAGAGCTCGACAATGGAGCCGATGATGCCGCGGCCTCGGAGCTGCCAGAATGCGCGACGAGTCCACTTCCAGAAGAAGAGAAATAGGAGGACATTGCGTAGTCTAGAGTAGAAATAGGCATGATCAGTATTCAGTCCATCAATTGAGAAGCTGCCTTGCCGAGTGGGGATATATCGAAGTAGTATCGTGACTTACAGATCGAGGTTCAATAGTGGCCAAGAAACATTATGTCTTCTACGAGTAACACTTTCAATTCCACCGCGCAAGTTCGCAGGAAGACGGGAGAGACTCCCGGAATGAGCCGGAGAAGCCATGATTAATATCTAAAGCACAAGAAATAAGATGATAAAGAATGACGAAAAATCCGGGGAAATTTTGGAGAAGAATTGGCCGTGTTTTAAACACAAGCTCGAAGAAGGAGCTTGACGTCGTTTATCTCGGAACCAATACCGCGGGGCATAGCCAGTACTTGGATATTTTTTAGCGCCATCTCAGCACCCGTCACATGCTTGGCGGGGACGCGGGCTCCGCGGGAACCCATGCTATTTAGTTTTAGCCCCTAAACTTATAGCGCTTGAACCCTTCCAACTCTCCACTGAAACGGTTCATTTGGGCCGAGGCGAACACCCTCCGCCTGTAGAATCCCTGTCTACGCCGTAATTATACATGAGCGTTCGTTACTTGAAGCGATTGTCTCGTTGAGAAAGTCAACTGTTTGTGATAAACTACCTTTTTTAGGCTATAACCCCGCTGCGAGATACGAATTTTGGAGTTTGGAGATTTCAGATTTCGCATTCGGTTGGACGTCGTGGAGGCGAGGGTTTCATCGGGAGCCATGATACTGAAAATACAAAGTCTATCCCGAAATCGATGCTCAATATTGCATGGGTATTCACATCTAGTTTGAGTAAATGATGAAAGAGCTTCAACTACCGGTGGCTAATACCGGGATCCTATGGTTATCGTCGAGTCAAGTGACTCATAAATTAAGCAACTTACACTCGCACTCGCACTCGGCATTACTTCCCCTCATGAACTATGAAGAATATCTTTCAGCGTGGATAACAGTGAACTTTGGAGGCTGAGGATGATACCCTTGTAGACCCTGTAGAAAAGGTCCCAGCTTCCTTTATTACGGTGATTCAACTGCGGCACGTTCTAGAATCAGAACACGAACTCTGTGATTTAGCTCGCCAGTCATACCATTCTAATTAGACGAGATGAGACTTTTGACTTTTGGCAAGGTTCCAAGAGTATCCTTTGAGGACGTGTCAGGTTTAGCAGTCGTAGGTTATTATCTTTTGATAGCATTGATTCCTCAATCATAGTCAGACTTATAAGAGGTATAATAACCTTGAGTGAGTCTTACGAAATAATTTTAGATAGCAAAATCACATCACCAAAATATGTTTAATAAGAAAGAAAGCTCAAAATATTGATACGCAGATAGAGAAACATACCCAGATTCAACATATAAGCTAAAGTCACCAATAGTCACCAACTAACGCCAAGAAAAATACCTAAGGGCTTTCCCATCTCCAATCCTATAAAACCCCTCCAAATCTATCACAAAACGCCCAATGACCTCGCTCAAATGTCGTGTCCATGATACTCATGTTGCCTTCTTGGCGCTGGCATCGCCGTGTTTGTTCTTCAACTGCTGCAAGTAGAAATGCGATTGCTTTTCGCAAGATGTCTGGCCTGTGACTGTACAGTCAACCAACAGGGCAACAAAGTCGCCATCCCGGTACGCATTGCCTTCCTTGTTACGGCCATATGAGGCAAAGGTACGCTGAGGGATGAGAGCAAGCTTGGAAAGGATCGTAGGATGCCATTGGACAATGTGCTCCTACGAAAAGTTAGATCTACTCTCGGCAAATAAGTTGATACGAACTTACAAGAGCATGTCTCTCGGCTTTTTGGAAGTTGTAACTCTGGTATAGAGGGTCCATCCATGTTTCAATAAAGAACTTTGCCCATTCGCCATTTTTGACGATGTAACTATTAGTTACCAATCCAACTTCGTCTTGGCTGATAATAAGGCCTGCATCCTCACCCTTCAAGTGGGAAAATGTCTTAATGATGCTGTCCGGCGGCACTACAGACCAGTCCTTAATCATTAGGCTTTCAAGTTTCGCCGGGTTCACCACTTGCTCCTCTAATTTCTTATCGAGCTCCATAATGTAAGCGTTCTGATCAAGATACCAGACATATGTAGCATCGGGGTATTTCGATAGCGCATGACGCATTGCGATGATCTTGGCCCATGATCGTGGGGATTTGCCAGTATCATAATCAGGCGCCTGTGCAATCATAGCTTCATACCCTAGAACTACGTTAACTCTTGCCACGCACAATCCAATCCCAAGTTCGCCTTACCATGTCTTGACGCATATTGCTCTCGGTTATGTCGAATCGTTTCTAAATAGGCAGCGCTATACTGTGCACTGTCCAAGACTGTCACAATGACAACTGGCGGGCGTCCTGACGGAATATGCTCGCGGTATGTTGTTTCGCCTTTCCGCCCAAATAGAAAGAATATGAGTCCAAGGACGCCGAGGAGGAGTAAAAGAGCTGTTCTTTTGCGAATTCGGCGTAGAATTGGCGGTATTTGCGACGAGCGTTGCTTGAAAGGTGGTGGGTTGGAGTTCTTGCGAGGGGGGTATGCGAAGTGCATCTTGGGCGATTCCGTATTCGAAACAGTTCAAATAGAAACTTATATCAGCCGCGAATGAGATTGGAATAACCCCATTCACTCAGAAAGAGTCAGAGTGACAGCGTGAGCGTGCGAAGGCCGTCCGTCTTTGCGAAGGGAGATCAATGTCTCGTGTAACTGCGAGGGCGGGCAGCCGTTTATACCGGATCCAAAGGACAGATCCGTGATCGCAGCAAGAATTTGAGAAGCGAGCGAGGGCGAATAAGTTGGTCCGCAGCGAATGGAGGAGCTGGTCAAGAAGCCATGGTCGGCGCAGTTGCTTGATGATAGATGGCTTTTTGGAGCGGCCGATTTCATGAGGCCCTGGCCCACATGCTGGGCTACCCTTACCCGTATTTCAATTGCAGGGGTCCATCGAGAGTGAACACCAAATTCCAACGTCATCTCGGTTTCGGGGGGATAAAAGTCCGACTTAGACATGATAAGGCCAAGAACTCGCATTGAATAATACGATGAATTCGTATTATGATAGGGTCTATATATAGGCTGTCAGCATGTTCTATCATGCTATTCATTTGACAGCAGTATAAGATCCGACGATTAATCGTTGGTTGTTGATTACCATAAGAAGAAAGTGGAAAGCGTCTTCACACTCCAAAAGCAAGTGATACAACAAAGGGCAGTCGAGAAAAGGCAAGCTTGAGGACGGCAAAGTAGAGATAATTTATTATAATTAGGGTTCAGGTGTCCCGTTTATTCATAATTCATAATAATACAGGTATGTATCAATCAACATTCGACATCTGCTCACTGCTCATGTACGGGGTAGTGTACCCAGCAGATGCCTCACAACCGTTACGAACGCCCAAAGGCATCACGATGCGTGAATGAAGGTTGATAATCTCATGCTGACCAGCGAGTAAAGAACCAAAACGGCTCTCACCCAAGGCGCAGCAGAGCGTAAATCTTTGCACACAGACTAGTTGACTTGACACGGAGGAGCAAGATCTAGGCAACTTAAGAGTGTGCAAATACATACACGATGTAAAGCATTTGGGCCATGGGAACGAAAGGCTTCTTCAGAATAAAAGCTTCTTGGCTTCATTGATCTTTCTTACTTCCTTAATTCGGTCCATCGCCGATATCTTCATCTTCATCGTCGTCCTCTTCCCCGACGTCAACAACCCTGTCGCTCACGTTCTTGAGCACACGAGCACTCAGCTTCTGAACAAATTTCCAGATGCCCACAAGGAATGTGAATGCGCCAATGAGTACAAAGATGAGGTTGATGTTCTCGACACGGTTTCGACCAGTGCCTCCTCTCCTGCCACCACCACCTGCCACGCCACTGCTTCGGAGCTGCCACCAATGGAATGGAGTCACTGTAAGCATCGTCTTGAATAGTCCAACAATTCCTAGGGAGAAGAAGCCCTTGACGAAATGTTCGAACCAAGAAGTCGGTTCTTGTGGTGGAGGTTGTCTCAAGGCTTCGATATCTGTTACCACGCTTGTGACAGTTTCGCCGATAGTTCCAATTGGGTCGGACCAAAGATCAAATAGAGGGTCTGCAATAAATCCGAGGATGAAAATGCTCAGTATACAGAACCAGACGGTCAAAGCAACTTGCGCCCACTTGCTGCTCAAAATAGAACCCCAGTGTAGTCGAGAAATGCGATACGTAAACTTGCAAGTCGGGCACTGCCAGTAGTTCCTTGCTTCCATGGGGTTTGCAAGTCTCCAGGCATTGAGACATCCTTCATGGACATATTTCTGCGAACCCTTACACTTGCATGGCGATAGCAATCTTCCCAATTCTGGGTCGTCGGAGACGTATGTAGGTCGAGATGAACCTGTAGGAATGCCAAACGTTGTTGACTGTTCAGGGAACCTAGGCTCTTCAGTGTCGAGACAGATACGACAGGTGCGCGGACCGTAGCGTCTGTGTCTCGGCGCGCTTCGAGACTCCTGGGTAGAGGTAGTATCAGGCTTTGGAGGGGATGCCCATCGCGTTGTAGGCTCTGGTGTCGCCGCACGTGGCTCTGGATCAGGCTGTCGAGCAGAAGTATCCCCAACCGAGGACCAATCCCATGCAGGGCGCGTCTCCATGATGTCTTACGTGAACCTGTGGAAGTAAAGAGAAGTAAGGGCAACGGCAATAGGTGATAATATCACAGTAGAAATGTGCTAGTCGTGGGCCGTGGAGGCGTTTCAGGCGCAACCTACATGTTTCTGCGAATGTCAAGTGAGAGAGCAGTAGGAGAGCGGGGGAAACACCGGGCCGCTAAGATTGTTACCAGGAGATAAGTCACCTCAGGGATGGAGAGGCCAGCTCAGCCTCTTTTCTTGCAGAGGAAGATTGAAGAAGGAAGCCGAAACAGCCGATACCAAGCTCGCACAAAGAAAGCTGCTTTGTGTGTGGGGTCTCAACTTGGCGCGGTCCGGGAAAAATATGATCCTGAGAATACTCTAATGGGGTTCCAATCTTGGGCGTAGGACTGACGGCCTAGAGTCGATATGTGAAAGAACGGTTATACACTCAAAGGGAAAATTCAAGCAATTCCACCTCTTTCACATAGTTTATTAATCACATCTCCTGAATGACATAATATGAGAGTTTAAGCTCCGACACGTAAACCTCGTACCTGACCGGCTCGGATAATCTGTTGCCCCGCGCTCAGAGCTCCCAGCGATTGAGCTCGACGCGCAGCTGGGCCTGCCTAGAGGCTACAGCTGCTTTGGCCAAACACCAAAGCTCCAGTTGCAGCCTTGCTTGATATCTCCTCGTCAACCCCACGAATTGATAACCGCACATAATTCAACACTCACTTCTTTCATATCGATTCTATCATAACAGGACCTTGAGCGATGGCGGACCGATACTCCTTCTCCCTCACAACATTCTCCCCCAGGTATGTTTCGGTGACGACACTGCTGATATGCGAGCATCATCACTGACAGGATTATAGCGGAAAGCTGGTGCAGATTGGTGCGTAATTGCCGTTACATAGCTTCAATATGATTCGAATGTTGAAGATCCACGACCAACTCGAACTTTGGAACTAACTTGACGAAATAGAGTATGCCCTCAATGCTGTAAACCAGGGTATCACTGCCCTTGGCATCAAAGGTTCGCGCCGCCTCCAACATTTCCTGGGAGCTGCTACTGACCTGCAAAAGCCACCAACGGTATCGTCCTCGCCACCGAGAAGAAGTCATCATCCCCTCTTGCCGACCAGAGCTCCCTCTCAAAGATCAGCGACATCACTCCTAACATCGGCATGGTGTACTCCGGCATGGGACCTGATTATCGAGTATTGGTGGACCGAGCACGCAAGGTCTCGCATACTGGCTACAAGCGCATCTATAACGAGTACCCACCTACCAGAATATTGGTGCAGGATGTCGCCCGAGTGATGCAGGAGGCTACTCAATCCGCTGGTGTTCGACCTTATGGTGTCAGTCTGTTGGTTGCTGGTTGGGATGAGGGCATCGAGCCTGAGGAGGAGAGCAAGACTACTGAGGAGAGCGAGGAGAAAAAGGTTAACCGAAAGACTGGCGGTATTCACAAGGGCGGCCCCATGCTGTACCAGGTCGACCCTTCTGGCAGTTACTACCCATGGAAGGCTACGGCCATTGGCAAGAGTGCGACCAAGGCCAAGACATTCTTGGAAAAGCGATACTCGGAGGAGCTGGAGCTTGAGGATGCCATCCACATTGCGCTGTTGACCCTGAAGGACAACATTGAGGGTGAAATGAACGGTGACAGCATCGAGATTGGTATGTTTGCAAAAAGAATCAAAAGGGACACTTTGGCTAACGTATTGCAGGTATTGTCGGTGCTCCCGCAGACCATCTTCTGGGTCTTGAGGGTGTTGAGGGGGCTGTTGGACCCCGTTTCAGAAAGCTGACTCCTCAAGAGATTGAGGATTACCTGACGAGTCTATGATTACCCTTATGCAAAATGATCACAACGAGAAGCATTGTACAATAGAGGGTCATTGGGCTCAATAGAGCTGGTTCTGATAGAAGAGCAGCTCATTACGAGCTTTGAGATTGTTTTATCTTTTCTGTGACTATGAATGATGACCTGGGACCGGCCTCAACGGAAGTAACTTTCCAACCCTGAGGGGGCGTAAAATCCAACTTAGACCATGATAAAACGGGATCTTTTGTATCTCTGCCAAGACCAATTTGGCCATTCGTATTATCACCCAATACGTAGATGCAACCCTCGGTGGTGAGAGCTATGGCATGTGACTCTCCAATTCCAATGTCCTGCATATCCTTGTCTCCATCGATCTCGAAATAGTTTGGTAGCTCGCTGATATCTGGAAATGCGTTGTGTCGATTTTGCGAGCCAGGGGTTGCCATGCCCCAGACGTATAAGCCACCACTGTCCGTGAGGGCTGCAACTGTGTATCCTCCTGCGTCGATCTTCTTGATGGGCTCGGCGAGATCACTTAGATCTTGTACGATTCCAGGTTCGTTGGCTGGACTGCAAATATGATTAGTGTCGTTGGTGTGAAATTGTAGTGACACTTACGAAGACTCGTCAACATCACGGCCAAGGCAGTCTCTGAATCGTGGATCCCCACAGCTTAAGACAGTCTCATCCTCGAGAAGAATGATGAAGACGGCATCGCAAGCTACTATTTGGCGGACAGGAGCCTTGCAAAGCCAGGAACTGGTACTCTTGTTGGCTTTCCATGCAGCCAAGGACGGATACTGAACGATGGCTTGTTCTGAAGGTGAAGACTCTGAGTTCTGAACAGTCAAAACCTTTCCATCCCCTGAAATAGCGCTCGGACAGTCAAATAGAAATATTTGATTGTCTTGGCGGTGAAGAAACCGACCAGGTAATGATCCGGCAACGGCCCAGGCAGTATCTTGTTGAACTACAAAGTGTCAAAAGCGTGATTCGTGTAAAAGGATGAAGAGATACCAACCTGCAGTGTAGCTTATCTCAGAAGCAATTCGCCCAAAAGACTTGGCTGCGAGGACTTTCGTGAAAGTGAACAAGTCGTCAGGATCCTCGTCGGCTGCCGAAGGGTCGAAGATGAGTTGATTCCATGCATTGAAGCCGGTTGCGTATAGTTCCATGGGCTGATCTGATAGGATCCGTACCGGTAAGTCCATGGCGTCCTGGTCTATTGATATGTGAGGAGACTTAAAGTAAGTTGAGATGTTGATGGTTCGTGGAAGGGCACCTCCAGTTTGACAGTGTCAAGTATGTAGAGGGTGAGGTTACGATGAAATTCACTGCCACTGAAGATGAAAGTCATCACTTGGTCACTGGAAAGTCAACTTATAAAATCGTCTCCAAAAACGAGGGAAAAGAGTGATTCTCAAGACTAATGATAGAAAGACGTTGGCCAGCCCAGAATTCCCTCATTTTGTTGCCCTTTGTGTACTTACATTGTGTTCTTGGTGCCTGTTCAGCGTGGCAGTGAGGATGTGCGGTGCCAATTCTAGCCCATGCATTGGCAGACTAGGGAGCACTGCATTGCTAGAAACACCCGATTGCAGCAAATCCATCTGGGAGGAGGCAGTAAAAAGACAACGAGGAGCATTACATAGAACAGAATAATACAATTTATCGTTCTTTTGGAATTTCCAGTCATGCTCTGAGAGTGATTGGGGGATATTGTCTCCTTATTCAGCTCGGCACTGTTGCAGGCACAATTGCTAATCTGCACAGTCTACCACACTCTCAAGTGCTTGTGAATCAGTGCTTCCTACACCAACAACGCTCAGTGGGCCTCCCATTTCCCTCCCTCTTAAATTTATATTCTTCATAGATTCTTCGTTCTTTTATCTTGGACCTAGAAATCAACGTTGCTTTTACACGAGCTTTTCAATATCTTCCCATGCCATCAAGATGATGGACGTGGACCAGAAGCAGTCTCCTAGCAGTGGGAGTGCAGACTCCTCCCCGTCGGAGAGTCCTGCTACCGCTTCGACACCACCTCTCCTGATCGATATTACAGAAACGCACACTATTGTTCCTACCGACAAGGCCGGAGAAGCCACGAAAGATACAGCGGACATGTCTAAGGATGCGTCCCCAGCCCCGCGAGCCTTGGAAGCTCGTGCTTACCAGCGAGAGATGTTCGAAGCCAGCATGAAACGAAATGTCATCGTCGCAGTAAGTTATCGTGGGAATCATTCATTTAAATTATATTGTCTAACATTTACCAGATGGACACAGGCAGCGGCAAGACTCAAGTGTATGTCCATCGCGGAGTGTTCTTGGAGTGAGACGTTAACTGAACACTACAGCGCTGTTCTTCGCATACAAGCGGAACTCGAGAAATGTTCACCAGACAAGGTTCGTGGATCGATGAACAACTCACTGATTAGTCACTAACGATGTACAGATTGTCTGGTTCTTAGGAAAGACTGTTAGTCTCTGTGAGCAACAGTTCGGAGTAATCAACAGACAAATGCCATCGGTGCCCATGAGACTGCTTACGGGACAGCTCAACATCGATGCATGGTCACCAGAAGTTTGGCCCCGGATTCTACGGGGCACTCGTATCATCGTATCTACCTTTGACATCTTGCGTAATGCCCTTGACCACGCTTTCGTGAGAATGGACATGCTCGCCCTTATAGTATTTGACGAGGGTAAGTACTATTCACCCTATAACGCCTCTTGCTAACCAGTCACAGTGCATAATTGCGTCAAGAACAGCTCTGGACGCATGATCATGATGAATTTCTACCATCAACACAAGAACGCCGGTATGCCGGTACCTAGCATTCTGGGTTTGACGGCTAGCCCCATTATCTCTTCAAAGGACACGGAAATCACAAAGCTAGAGGTCACAATGGACGCTATCTGCGTCACACCTACTATTTATCGAGACGAGTTACTCAAGAACGTCAACAAGCCTCACCTGGTTCGTGTTGAGTACGATGTTACAAAGATACCTGCTCGTACTTCGCTTATGCAGCAAGTGCAAGCAGAATACGCAAACATGGACATTTCCAAGGACCCCGTCGTTCTGAAATTGAAGGCCGAAGCCGATCAGAGCGAGGAGCATCGGGAGAAGTTGATGAACGTGGTTATGAAACACGACACCTTCTCACAGATCCAAATACAACGTTTGTGGAGTAAAAGTCGAGACATTCTAGCCGAACTGGGCAGTTGGGCAGTAGATAGGTATATCTCACAGATGATCAAGTCGTTCCTCTGTAGAATCGACTCACCCACCACCTTCGTTGATACATGGTCAAACGAAGACAGGACGTATCTTGCAGGACACTTACGACGAATCAACATCAACACAGTCGACAATTCAGCACCAACCAAACAAAGCCTCTCGCATAAGGCGAGCCGATTGATTGGCGAACTTCTTAAAGCCAAGCGAGATACGATTGGAATCATATTCGTCAAGGAACGAGCTACGACATACGCCCTTTGCGAGCTTCTGACAGAGTACCCACGTATTCGAGACCGTTATCGCATTGGTGCAATGGTCGGAGCCTCGAGCTCCGGAAGTAACAAACAGAATTTGTATGAGTACTCGAACGCCGCTCGTTCAACAGTCCTGGATGATTTCAAATCAGGGGCTATCAACCTCCTTGTGGCTACCGATGTCTTAGAAGAGGGCATTGACGTACCTGCATGCGACCTGGTTGTAAGTTTCGACGAGATTAAGACGTTGAGATCATACATCCAGCGTCGTGGAAGAGCCCGTATGCGAACGTCCAAGATGATGCTCCTGCAAAGCTCAAATGCAGACCCTCGCGATTGGGCAACACTCGAAGAAGAGATGAAAAGCCGTTACCAAGACGAACAGCGTGAACAGTATGAGGCGGAACGATTAGTTGAGCAGGATCGTATCGACCAGCTCGATTCTATTTATTTCAATGTTCAAAGTACACAAGCAAGGCTAGACCTTGACAACGCTAAACAACACTTGGAACACTTTTGTCGAGTTGTCTTCAGGACGGATTATGTCAGGCCACAACCCGACTACATCTTTCATGAAGAAGAAACTGGATACGGCGGATCAATCGTGAGAGCAACGGTTACTTTACCAGGAGGTATGCCATCCCATCTCCGCAGATTCCAAAGTGCTTGCGGATGGCGATGCAAGAAAAACGCCATGAAAGAAGCAGCCTTTCAGGCATACCTGGCCCTTTACAAAGAAGGGTTGATTACAGATAATCTGCTTCCTATTACTGCAATGGAGGAGAACAAGGAGGAGAAAATCGACTTAACGTCGGAGCCTCTCTTTAACCCATGGATACAGATTGCCAAACGGTGGAAGACGGATTGTGACAAGTCAATCTACCACTATGAATTCGCTGACGAGTTCACGAGACCTATTCGTTTTGAGGTCGAATTGCCTGTAACGATCACTCTACCTCGACAGATCACGCTCTACCCTGTGGCTGGCTTAAAATGGTCCGTCAAATGCACTAAGGTTACGCAAAGAACCCATGATCAGTCTCTGAACTATTCGGATCACACGTCGGCTTTACTAGCCATGAACTTTGCTCACCGCTGGCCGGTAGAAGATCGCGAACATGTGGTCAAGATCGCCATAATTGGGATCGGAGACGTCACACGGAACGATATAGGTACATTCCCCTTCCGTGGATTTGAAGAAGCGGCTGTGAGCCAAAGATTCCTCGTGCGAGACCAATTCAAAACCCCTTTTCACTACGTCCGCACAATCCCTAGTCAACCTCGCAAGGAAGACGTGCAACGCCCATTTTATCAATGGGAGAAAGCACCTCCTAACGAAGAGTACCTGGTAGTTGAACGGTGGGCTCGCCGAGGAGACCTACTCCACGATGTGAGAGACGGTCAGGCCAAGAAGTCAAGAAGCAAACTGTACGAGGCAGTCCTTCCCATTTCTTATGCCAGTGTTGACAGGATCAAAAGACGAGTTGTTAAGTGCGGCACGTTTATTCCACACCTCATACATGAGTTGGAGGTACATCTTATTGCATCTGAACTATCTTCTACTCTTCTGAAGCCAGTTGGCATCAAGGATCTGCAGTTGGTGTTGGAGGCCATTAGCTCAGGCAGTGCTAGTGAGCCTGTCAACTACGAGAGACTTGAGTTTTTGGGCGATTCTATTTTGAAATTTTGTACTGTCATTCAGGCTTATTCTGAACGTGAGTTCACCCCCTATTGTAGAGTTACATACACTAACCAAAATCACAGACCCTTTCTGGCCCGAAGGCCTCCTAAATCATTTCAAAGATCGAATCGTATCTAATGAACGACTTCAGAGAGTGTGTCTTGAGAAGGGCCTCTCCAAATTCATTCTGTCCAAGATTTTCACCGCTCTGAAGTGGAGGCCACTTTATCTCGATACATACTTGGACGAAAAATCAGTCCCTCAACCTGTGGAGAGAACCCTTGGATCAAAGAACTTGGCTGATGTTGTGGAGGCACTTATTGGAGCCGCCTACCAAGATGGAGGAATGACCAAAGCCCTGAAGTGCATTTCGGTCTTTCTGGGCGACAAATGCAATTGGCACGAAGAAGGTGTCCCTAGAGACATTCTTTTTGCCGCAGCACCGAGCGACGTGCCGCTTCCCCCTACTATGGAGTACCTCGAAGAACTGGTTGATTATCAGTTCAACAAGAAATCGCTGCTTATCGAGGCAGTTACTCATGGATCTTATGCGGCAGACATGCAAGAACGGTCCTACGAACAGCTTGAGTTTCTCGGAGATGCTATTTTAGACTACATCATTGTCACCCAGATGTTCAAGCACGACCCGCCCCTCCCTCATGGTCGCCTTCACATGATCAAGACGGCGATGGTGAATGGAGAATTCCTTGCCTTTGTCAACATGGTCAAATTTGTGGGACGAGAAGACGAAGTCATCAAGCCAGATGGCACTATCGAAACCACAATGACCCAACTTCCACTTTGGAAATTCATGCGGTCCAGCTCCTCCGAAATGGCCAAGGTGATGGCACAGACGGAGGAGAAGTTTGCACCGATGCGAGAAGACATACGCACGGCTTTTGAAAAGGATAAACACTACCCATGGGTGCTGCTCGCACGTCTGGAGCCAAAGAAATTCTACTCGGATATGTTTGAAGCTCTTCTCGGTGCCGTCTGGGTTGACTCCGGATCCATTGAAGCATGCACGCATGTTCTTCGCAATTTTGGGATCATGACCTATCTGAACCGAATTCTTAAAGAGGATGTACACGTTCAGCATCCCAAGGAGGAGCTCACCAAGTTCGCTGGTAATCAGAGGGTGAATTACTCCTGCAACAGGTTAGATGGCCCTGAGCCTCGATACTCTTGTACAGTCACAATTGGAGACCGGCTGGTGGGAGAGGTTGAAGATGCTCTCAACGAAAATGAGGCCGAGGCCAAGGCTGCCGAAAATGCAGTCAGACTTTTGACTGAAGAAATGAATGAGTTAGATCAGGACGGGTATTCCATGGATGGCTCATAGGGGAGTGACGGAAATGCCTTGGATAGAGATGATGTCTCACAAACCTGGGACGACAACTTGGTTGATACTTCACCAGATGAGGACTCAACTCATCATCAACAGGAAGGACAGCTCGTCGATGTTTCGATAGGCGAGGAGGTGATTACTCCTCGACAGGATCCGATGCTGATTGATCTTTCGGAGGAAGTGGAATCTACCAAACGCCCCAGAGAAGAAGGTATTTTGATAGATTTTTCGGATGACGAAGACGTGGGCAATCAGTATAAAAAACAAAAGCTCATAGACCTTTCGGACGACGAAGAAATGGCCGACCTTTCAAAGGAGGAACAACTCATCGATTGGTCAGACGATGAGGATGCGATGAGCCTTTTGTAGATATCAAGAGCCAAGACAGGGAAAGACTATATAAGGATAATAGAGCTGTCTTGCTTAGATAGATACCATAATTTTTCTAGACTTGCTTTCCAAGCTCTTCTAAAATCGTGTCTACTGTCCACTCGAATGTCTTTTCAATATCCCCATCAGCACTCACATCACTTTGCACTTTGATACCCTCCTTATCCAAAACATCAGTCTTGAATTTCCCCTCGACATCGCCGTTCTCAAACATCCAGGCATGTTCTTCCACATAATTAGGCCAGACGATATTATCAACGTAACCAGGAGGATCTGCCCAGAAGCCTTCGAGGGTGACGTATCCGTCTCTCGCTTCTCTTCTCTTCTTAGCCTTCTCGTAAGTTGTACGCAAGAATAGTTTGATGTCCAAGTTTGGCTTTATAGCAGCCATGGAAGGAGAGTAGAGAAGAAAGCCATCGAGGAGACATAGACGAAGATTGCTGCGGAGAGGATGGTCGGGGCCTAGAGCAGCATCGACTTTGGCGCGCTGAGCGGCGATGGTGGCTTCTGAGACGGGGCACTTGCCCACGGAGTTTTGATCTTCCTTAGAATCGAGGGTAGGCTACAAATGAAGTTAGATACGAACACTGACTGAATATGAGGATTCGACACTTACAGGAAAGGCAGCGTGTTGACGGATATAAGCGAGGGACTCGGCCATGGCCGGAATATCAAGGGCCTCAGCGCAATCCCAATCTAGTAGACCATTCTTGGTCGGCAGCCTATTGAAGTTAGATATGAATCTTATCAAAATAATAACGGTATCATACTCAGTCTCAGGTCTATAAAAGTCATCTTCATGAAGAATGAAAGTGTTGGGGAAAATGTCCCGCAGCAGCCGCGCAAGGGTCGTTTTCCCACTCGAGGAACACCCCGAGATGCCAACAATGAGAGCTTTGTTTGCATTCATGCTGCCAAGATTTAATTAGTGATGTTGTGTAAAGTGATACCTGTCGATGAGTTTGAAGTCGGCAAGGTGCGGGAGGATCACAAGCACGCACATGCAGGGGAGGGTTTGATAGTGGCGTCAAGCCGCTAATAATGGAGTTACAGGGGTTTTTATCGCAGTTTAATCTACGAGACAAGGTTCTATAGACTTGGCATAATCCGCGAACCGTAAACTATTTGAATTCTTGGACTTTAAATGAAATAGACTTGAAGCTAAACTCCTCATTTTGAATCAATAGTACAACAGTCACGCGATGGTCGTTGTGATAACCTCGCACAACAAAAGATCGTCAAGTCCTTTCCCCGTCGAGTCTAGCGGATGAAATTGGAAAAAGACGAACCACAGCCTTGAGCCGTAGCATTGGGTCAACCGATTTGCTGAGAGGACATGAACGGTCATTCAAATAAACATGTCTCTACGTGCGACAACACTTTACTATCATTGGTAGCGCCATCATTCCCTTGCGGGGGATTGCCAAGAGCTGCACTATAATTTACTTGAATTAGACTTAGGCTTAGATTTAGACTTGATTTTGTTGCCGTCAAAGGGGGGAGTGGAAGCAAGGGAGGATGTATTTGTGTAAGTTGATGCCAATAAAGAAATGTTCAACTTGCTTCTGTTCTTCATGATACTCATGTGTTCTCTGTTCAAATCTCGTCAGGCCATATTTGCTTCTTCTCCTTTCTCGCCTCTAATCTCAGCTCGCATTCTCTCTAAGCGAGCCAAGTCCGCCATCATGCACTTATAATTCGAATCCGAGTCATATACCAAGATTCCAACAATTGAATTGGTTATCTTGTCCAATAATTCCCGACCAACACATACCAGACGCCTCTCCCGTGGGCTCTCCCTTGAGAACAATCTTCCCCTTTATATAAGGTTATGTCAAGTATCATGGGACAGTATTCCCGGCTTCTGCCACATGTAACAATGCTGAAGCCTTCAAACTCCTCCTTCATGGAGAAGACTCGGCCCCTAAGAGACAGGGTGTCGGCAAAGATTGAGTGGGTGAAGCTCCATACACCAAAGGTGGTCAAATCGAGGGCGTTTCAAAGAGCAGCGACGATCACGTCTGCTGTGTTTTTTGCTCTTTCGTTCATTATTGTTTTGGCAAAGTTGACAAACGCGGGTTTCTTTATACCAAAACTCGTTAGCAATATCTCGAGATATCCGTCGTGTCAAAGTAAGGGGATTAATGGGACGAGAGAGATATGGGATGCTTCACAGAAGAAATACGAAAACTTAAGGGACGATAAGTTTACGTATGTATTCAAGTCTCTGCTCAGTCATTGGCAGAGTGCTAACAGTGATGGTTCTTTAGAATCGCTATGCAAACGTATCGTCGACCGAAGGAACTACAAGAAACACTCAGCATTATCCTGAGCGAAGAAGTCCCCTCACTCCTGGAGATAGTCGTCGTCTGGAACGATCTCGAAAACTACCCTCCAGATGATTATGTTTCTGAATTTGGAGTCCCCGTCCGATTCCGAAAGTCGAAGCGCAACAGCCTTAACGAGAAGCTCTGGCCCGATCCCGATTACCAGACACAAGCAATTCTACTTTCAGACGACGATGTCTATTACCATCCTAACGATCTCGAGTTCGTCTTCCAAACATGGCGCAAGTTTGGCAGAAATCGAATGGTCGGCGCCCTTGCTCGATGTACGCCTGTCGATACGTTTGGATACCATAAATACACATTCTGCTCCAGTCGATGGGGAGAGGATGAGTACAACATGGTCCTCACCAATCTCGCTTTCTCACATGTGTCGTTCTTGGACTATTACTCGTCCAACGATACCATCATGACACAGATCAGGGATTATGTTGATGAGGGCTTCAACTGCGAGGATCTTGCCATGAACTATGTCCACGGACTTCTCACGGGTGAAGGACCTCTTCTCATCAATGGGCATGAGAAGTATGTCAACTTCGTTCCCAAGGTTGGGATCAGCATGAAGAAGGGCCATATGGAAGCCCGAAGTGCTTGTCTAAATGACTTTGCCAAGATGTTTGGATGTCAACCCTTGGTCGATGAGTCTGGGTACATTCAGCGCGGTGTACTAGTAATGTGAGGAGTTTAAACTAATAAATGAGAGCATTTTGAGCATTTTGAGCATTTTGAAACGAAATAAGGCGAACCTCATATGTATAGTGTATAACAAAATAGACACACTTTTTGTAAATGATTACCTTTATTATTGTATACATATATCTGTACAGCTCGCACCTTTCGCAGCTTTCACACTTGGTTCTAGGCCTTTCAAATTGATCTTTCTGGTTGAACGAGCAGCGTGTTTGGAGGTTGAGCACCACCCTGTCCCGTATAGGAATCTTTTGCGCACATGCCACTAACCCAAGATGGTGTAGTGGCCTAGCATTCCAACGTTGACATACGGGGTCGCCAACTTGGCTGAACCGTACCTTTCGAGGGGGGAGGGACCCGGGTTCGAATCCCAGTCTTGGGAACGCTTTTTTCCTTTTGTTTTAGTTATCTGATCTGCCAATCTCAAATAGCATAATTTTGTTGCAGGATGCTGACCTATGCATGGAATATGAGCAGGGAGTTAGTCAGGAAATGCTGCTAGCTCCGCGCTGTTACGTAGGTACGAACTGGCCCCACCACATGAATTATAGCACTTCGCCCATCACCAAAACCACCAAAAACAGCATCCCAACCTCAAATCCTCCTTTTCGCCCCAAACCATAGCGATGAATCAAGGCGAACAAACAGGAGTGATTATCTCCACAGCCGTCGTGGCCCTTCTTACCGGCTACGCCTTCGGTATCTATACCATCCGAGGCTACCTCATCCCTCCCTCTCTATTCGAGGAGCGCCAGCGCAACCTCCACGATCCTGTCGAGAGTGACGAAAGCGATATTGATGAGGATGACACTATCCTCGACCACGCGCCGAACTGGGCTAATGGCGCTGATGCCGATAGGAGGCAGGGCTTGAAGAATGTTGAGAAGAAGGAGGAGCCAGTTCTTAAGGATAATGGAGAGGAGTGCAAGCTTGTTCTTGTTGTGCGAACAGATCTGGGCATGACAAAGGGTAAGTTCACAATTGTCCCCATCACAACATCTCAGAATGCTAACCATTGATGTTGCAGGCAAAATCGCTGCTCAATGCTCCCACGCTACCCTCGCATGCTACAAAGCCCTCTCCCGCGCTCCCGCCAACTCGCCCCAATCTCAGATCCTCAAGCGCTGGGAACGTCTCGGCCAGGCCAAGATCGCTGTCCAAGTCAAGAGCCAAGATGAGATGCTCGAGCTTCGACGCAAGGCTCGATCTCTCGGTATCACAGCTGAGGTTATCCAGGACGCTGGACGAACACAAATCGAGGCGGGCAGCATGACGGTGCTGGGTGTTGGACCTGCGCCTAGAAGTCTTGTTGACCAGGTCACTGGTGGCCTCAAGCTTCTGTAAATGTTGAAGATCGAAGGTATAGAAAAGTCGTTGGGAACGCACACGAAGACACGCATGGGATTACGAATTGGGCCGGCTATGTAAAAGTACTGCAAATAGACAATCAAGCGGAGTTTGAGACAAACCCGCATTTTTTCACACAAAAGAAGCATATGTTCCGTAATAAAGGGTATTATTCGCATTTGTACATCCAAGTCTATTACTCCTTTTTGGCAAATCTCGACAACGCCGGTCCCAGATCCGCCTCCGCCTCGAGCTGCTTCTTGTCCTTCTTGGTCTGCTGCTCCTTCCAGATCTCGTCCACCTGCATTCTCTTCTCGTCGATGATGTTCTTCTTTCGTTGCTTGCGCAGATACTTCTTGAGCGCGCCGTTCTTGCCTCTTGCTCGCTTGCGGATCTCCTCCGCGATATCTGTGGCTGGGGTGTCGAGGTCCTTCTCTGCTCGGCGCTGCTTGTCGGATCGCAGATCCAAGTTTCCGATGTAGTTGGGGTCGAGGGCGATCATGTCGGGCTGAAGCTTGTTCAGCAGACCCTTGACTTCGGACTCTTGTCGTTGCTTGGCGGTCTCGAAGGGGTTGACTTCCAGGGCGTCGTAGTTGGCCTCACCAGCGCCAGGAACGATGATGGAGGAGAAGCCAGAGTCATGGCCGAGACCGAGGACATCTTCGAAGGGGCACCAACGCACGTGCTCGATGCGCTTGCCCTCACCACCCCAGGCCATATAGGGACTTTGGACCTTTTCTTGAACAGGGGCATTCTTGTCGAATAGACCCTTCCAGATAGTTGTCTGAGTGCCCCAACCAACAGCCGTCAAACCTGTATCGGAGATTGCCAATGACGAAGCAGGTTGGCGAGTGAAATAATTGTTGACCTCACGGAACATTCTCAAATCCCAAACTGCCATCTTCTGATCCTGACCAGCCGACACCATGTATCGACCTTCGCGGTCAATAGCCAAATCCCGTACGGGTCCTCGGTGCGCTAACAATTTGACAAGAGGATCTTGAGAGTTGGGCGACCATAATGTGACTGTTCCGTTCTGGTGACCAACATGTAGAATGGCATTCCAGGGGTTCTGCTTGAGGGAGCAGGGTTGACCTAATCGGGTGGGAATTTCGGCGACTAACTGTCCTGTTGATGTATCCTGATACTTGAGGAAACCGACAGAGCCCTGTTCTTCGTTAGCTATGCAAATATTGAGCGAGTAGCGTGATACTCACGATTGTCGCTAATAGGTAGTGGTAAGGTAGAAACTCCATGTGAGACACCTCCTGGTGTTTCCTCAAAGTGTGCAGTTCCACGCCATTGTGATCGTAAATGTAGACGTACTTCTTCTGCGCAACGGCAAAGTACTGGTTGTTGTGTAGCCACTTAATGTCCCTCACCGTCTCACCCAGTTGCAATTCGCAACCAAGCTTGCCCTCTCGCCAATCCATCGTCGCAACATGACCTTTTCGACCACCAAGCAACAGGTCCCGCCCATTCCTCGAATAATCAAAGTGATAAGGTCCCAATTCGTCCAGCTTGAGCTCGAAACGCTTCTGCGCAGTCTCCACGGCGACACCTGATGTGATATCATCTTGTCGGACCTTGTATGTTCGTTCGAGCTCGTCCTCGGCCTCGAGAAAACCAGATGTGTTCTCGAGCAAAATCTCGGCGTCTTTGGCTTTCAGTGCAGCATCCTGGTACTTGCCCTCAAGGCGCTTCATGTTGCTGCGAAGCTTCTTGTCCTTGATGGCCTTGATGTTGACCTTCTTCCCTCGACCGTAGGCTTTGTTTGCTTCTCGGATTCGACGAGCACGTTCTCGCTCATGACGAGGGACCAATTCTGTTCTGGTGCCCTGAACAGCGAGTGCGCCATTGTCGCGCACTTTTGTAGTGGGCGCATCAACTGTGTCGACCTCCATCTTTTCGTATTGTCAACGCGCTCACTTGGGAAAAAGGCAACTTTGACTTGAATGGCAGATGGATTGGCATACAACTTTCCTTATCGACAAAAAAATTCACCGCTTATCGTGTTGAGTTTATTGGATACGATGCCCCACTTCCGCATGACAGAATAAACCAGCGTTCTTTTAGTAACAGGCATAATATAGATGAAGTTATTCTCAACTTTCTTGACAGATATGTAAAGTCAATAATGAAAACCCATAAAATATCCGGATATCATATGAGATGCATCAGTTCTTTGTGTAATTAGATATAATTTAGTGATCGTATGAAGACCTACACCTTGAGATCCTTACGAACCAGATATCAGGGTTCTTTATGTCACCCACTAATGCGCCACTATCGATAGGCACAAAAATATTTTGGATTTAACCCCGCCATCACCGCCTAGAATATCGACGATATTGCCATCATTTTGCCTACAATTCGTACAGAAATCTACCGACCTTTCTGTCACTCAATCTGGCTTCGTTACCATTTCGATTCAAAGCCGGTGGCGAGAGCAAAATGCCTGTCGCTGTGGCTCATCACCATAGGCCAACCACAAAGGTTACACACAAGGCATTCAAGTCACGGGCTGCTTCCAAGCATGAGTTGAGGGACCGCGCAAAGGGTATGACTCCTTCCCGGAATCTTGTTCATTCTCAAGTCTGACATAAAACTAGGTCGAACCGCCGACGAAAAGGGCAACAGAAAAACTCCCCATCAACAAGTCATGTCTAAATTCGACCGACGAAACCAGGCCAAGCAGGCCCGATTGAACAAGCACAAGGAGCATGTTAAGGAAACATCTGTTTTTGCTGGAAAGGATGGCGCTCCTCGACATGTCGCTGTTATTCCTTTGTGCGCCGGAACCGACTTGAATGCCGCGATCAAGCAATTAAACAGCAGCGTCGACATCGAAGACAACACCGAGAGTGGCAATTACCAAGTTACAGTCGATCGATTCAAGCAGAAACTACAGTACATTCCTATCGAGCGTGATCTCAACGCCTGTCTCGATGCTGCCCGTGTGGCCGATTTCGTCATTGTCGTTCTATCAGCCAGCGTTGAAGTCGATGAACTTGGAGAGTTAATCCTGCGAAGTGTCGAGAGCCAGGGCATGTCCACTCTGTTCACACTTGTCGAAGGTCTCGACAAGGTCGAGCCTGCGAAGCAGCGACAAAGCGTTCTGGCCTCACTCAAGTCTTTCATCACCCACTTCCACCCCGAGCAAGAGAAGCTCTACAGCATCGAGAACCGACAAGAATGTGCCAACCTCATGCGATCACTCTGCAGCACAACACCAAAGGGTATCCGATGGCGAGACGAGCGAAGTTGGATGCTTGCGGAGGATATCAAGTTCGCCTACTCTGAGTCCGACTCAACAGTCATCACTGGTGTTGTCCGTGGCAAGGGTCTCAAGGCCGACCGTCTTATCCAAGTTGGTGATTGGGGAACTTTCCAGATTGAGAAGATTGAGGCTGCCCCTCTGCCCAAGCAGATCAAGAAGAAGAGCGAGGAGATGACTGTTAATCCTGAGGAGGCTGGCAAGCTCCTGGAAGAGCCTTCTGAGGACCGTGATGACTTGGTGGAGCTGGCTCCCGAGGAGGTCATGATGGATGCTGATGACGCTATGACAACTGATACTACTGAGAAGAAGGGTGTTCTTCTAGATGATCACCACTACTTCTCAGATGAGGAGGCTGAGGCAAGAAAGGTCAAGAAGCGAGTACCCAAGGGCACATCCGACTACCAGTCAGCCTGGTATTTGGAGGATGTCTCTGACTCAGAGTCTGATATGGAGGATTACGAGATGAAGGATGAGGCTGCCGAGGAGGAGGCCCGTCCTGAAGATGGTCTCGAGGGCTACGCACCCGCACCCGCCACCGAGGGTGCCCCCTCAGAATATCCTCAGTCAGAGATGATGATTGAGCCAGATGAGGAGGAGGATGCTAAGCAACTCGAGCAATATCGTGCTGGTAAGCGAAATGAGGTTGAGGATGATATGGAGTTCCCCGATGAGATTGAGCTACACCCTCATGTCTTGGCCCGAGAGCGTCTCGCCAGATATCGTGGTCTCAAGAGTCTTCGAACTAGTGTGTGGCAAGAGGATGAGGATCGTGCTCATGAGCCCGAGGAGTGGAGACGTCTTCTACAAGTTCCAGACTACCAATCCTCAAAATCACGAGCGACAAGAGAAGCTCTGGTCGGTGGTGTTGAGCCAGGAACTCGAGTTCATATTTACGTCAAGGGCATCTCCCCTATTCAGGAGAAGACCTACAACCCCAAGAAGCCCCTCACTATCTTCTCTCTTCTACGACACGAGAACAAGAAGACGGCTGTCAACTACCTCTTTAACCTCAGCTCCGATTTCACCAAGTCTATCAAGGCTAAGGAGGAGCTCATTGTCCAGTGTGGACCTCGCCGAATGGTGATCAAGCCTCTGTTCTCTCAGCCTGGGCAGACACCAAATGATGTTCACAAGTACTGCCGATTCGTTCACCCTGGACAATCAGCTATTGCGACCTTCATGGGCCCCCTAACATGGGGCGCTGTACCTGTTCTGTTCTTCAAGCGAACCACAGCTGAGGAGGTTGAGAAGGATGGGAACGAGGAGGGACCGCACATTGGTCTGTCACTCATTGGTACAGGAACTGCTCTGCCACCCTCAACATCTCGCGTCATCGCCAAGCGTATTATCCTCACTGGTCATCCTTACCACATTCACAAGAAGATCGTCACTATCCGATACATGTTCTTTAACCGAGAGGATGTTGAGTGGTTCAAGGCTCTGCCATTATGGACAAAGCGAGGCCGAAGCGGTTTCATCAAGGAGCCTCTTGGCACACATGGTTACTTCAAGGCAACGTTCGATGGACGTATCAACCCTCAAGATTCCATCGGCGTCAGTCTTTACAAGCGGGTGTGGCCTCGAAATGCTGCCCCTGTGGAGGGACCGTTGTTGGAGATTGAGCCAAGCAGAGTGCAAGCTGATGGCGATATGATGATGGATGACCAGGCATAGACATGACACCCAGTATACCTTTAGAATTAAAAGTTGGCGTTTTTGCTTTTCTTCTTACATGACTATATCCAATGCTGCCATAATTTTGATATATGTGAATGTTTATTCCAATTGCTCCAAGCCCTCAGTTGGCCTGGGACCTCCCTTGCTTCGTCTCTCTTCCTCTGCGCCACTAGCCTTCCATGCGCTCTTGATCAAGTTGACGATGTGGTCCACACCGACATCCTTCTTCACCTGCGCAAAGACTGTTGGTCCTCCCTCGCGGATCTTTCTAGCATCTCGCTCCATAACACCGAGATCTGCGCCAACAATCTCAGCCAGATCGGTCTTGTTCACAACCAAAAGATCACTCTGGGTGATACCAGGACCGCCCTTTCGGGGAATCTTATCACCACCACTAACATCGATAACGTAGACGATGAAATCAGCCAATTCGCGACTGTAGTTCGCAGCAAGGTTGTCACCTCCTGATTCGATGAGAAGCAGATCGGTGTCAAATTCGCGGTGCAGATCTTCCAATGCAGCGAGATTTTGGGAAATATCCTCGCGGACAGCAGCGTGTGGACAACCACCAGTCTCAATGGCGCGAATACGAGAAGGTGGGAGAGCTTTGTTTCGGGTGAGGAACTCTGCGTCTTCGCGGGTGAAGATGTCGTTCGTCACGGCAGCGAGGGAGTATTCCTTTCGGAGAGCGAGAGAGAGGGCGAGCATAAGAGCAGTCTTTCCGGAACCAACGGGACTGTCAAGTCAGCTTTGTTTCTACCAATGAGTGGTTGAAGTCTTACCCTCCAATGCCAATGGTGAAAGCTCTCTCAGACCATTCCCGTCCTTCTACAATTGGCATCTCGCGACCAAGGAAGCTTCCAGGGCCATCGAGGATCTCGTGGGAGTGGCCATGCTCAACAGCATTGAAGCCACCATCGTGAGAATGGGAGTGACCGTCGTGAGAGTGTGACATGATGGAGATTTTCTCAGTGAAGCTAGCTGAGGAAGCTTTAGTTACTAGAATTGAAGAGGGGAAGCTTTGCTAATAAGAATATAGAGGCTGTCCTTATCAGCTTGAAGCTCCAAATACTGACGTGAGGGAGGGGTTAAGTGGGTGGAGACAGAAACCTTCCGGCGGCCGGCGGCGAGCGGGCGACCGCGCGGAAAAAGTGGAACTTTGACTTATACGGACATTCATTGTAGAATTATCATGGCCGGTTACTCAATGCCCTTTCGGATATATTCCAAGTATTTGGTTCGATATATAGTGTGTCGAAGCATAGCCTAATGCCTTGCCCCAAGCTACAGATCCATTGAGCAGCTAACAATCTATTCAGCTGTGGATGTTACTCTCCTTCACAATGGTTCGCTACCACCCTCGATCGAAAAATGCATACAAAAACATCTTGTCGCTTCAGATCGGATAGGCTAAGTCATATCCGAATACGTGGTCGGGTTGATGCCGTCATTTTCTGTCCCCTTGCTTTTTTCTTACCTTATGACACTCACCATACTTGTTGTTGGCTCAGTAAGGCAACTGTTTTTAATTAATGTCATATACGGGGATGAACCCCTGTTTTGTTACAGGTAATTATAGATCCCGTTATTTCGTTGGCACAAAAAGAAAGTATGACAGTATGACTGACATCCTTGTCTAGACATTCTTGTCTGGACATCCTTGGCTGGACATTCTTGTCTGGACATTCTTGTCCGGACATTCTTGTCTAGGCATCCTTACCTGGTCATCTTTGCCTAGACATTATCGGCGGAGGATTGAGCGGATGAACAGCCGGGCCTGTCGATCATTGGCTTTGCGGTAAGCCACAGCGACTATTGAGAGATTGCGGTTACTATGTATATCAGACTCCAGCCCCGAATGCAACATATATCCACCAAGTCACAGACAAGCAGATCGGACATATCCCCATACGGATGCTTGCATACTGAGATTCGGCATTTCAAACACCTGCAACATCGCGTCGGGCGAGACAGAATCTGCACCTGACAGGCATATTATATGCATGCTGTGTCCGTGTCCTCAAAATGATCTGATCTCGACAGGGGAGCCGGCGAATCATTCTTTGAGGCTGCAGACCTAACTGAGATGTGACGGACCATGTTGTTGTCTCTTATCACTTATCATTTTCTCAACAGTAGTGCGCGATCAAGATTTACAATTCTGAAACTAGAACAACGGCCGCAGCTGACACCGACGTGTTCAACGTCGACTTGAGGAAGGCTACTTTATTTTAAATGAGATCATATCAAGCGTCCCCGTTTCGTTTCGTTTCGTGCCATGTAATGATGTTTCTGAGGCACAAAGCTGAGTTTGTTGTGTGCTCAAGATCGTCTACAGATTATGGTGTTGTTGTCTTCAGCCGATAAATGCTCCGTGCAGCGACTTCCTAGGAAGTCGTGGGGACCAACTCGGGATTGAACTCGATCGTGGGGTCTCAGCTTTCTGCGGAGTGAACAGCTGGTCAAGGGGTACATGGAAAATCCGCCATCTGCCAGATTGCTGTCGAGTCATGTCTGTACAGATGCCGTGCTCTGTGCGGAGGTTGGCTGGATGACCGCATATGCATGCCCCTAAACTTCTATCTAGATCCTGGCTCCCAGACGATTGGTACTGCAACGAATAACCAACTGCAATGTATTTTCTTAGTTGCCTCTTCTCCAGCCCGTTATTAAGAATGCCCAAGCTCATCTCAGGCTGCATTACATGAGCATCGTAAGTTTATAGTAGCACTTCTAAGGTACCATGTCCCAGCCTACCGTAGCAAGTCCTAGATGCACGCATCCAACAGCAGAAGCCATATAGCAACTTGCAGCTATGTATCTTATTGAACCGCAAGGGGCCCCTGTTTGATGAATGCATTGTCAGGTTCGGTGCGAACATGTTTGTGTACTCTATTTTCTCTTCTCTTCTCTCCCCCATGCAAGTCTGTATCGTATTGCAATTGTCTGGTTTCATTCTCCTTCCCACTCCTCCTCCCACTCCCCCTCCCACTCCCTTTCTCACTCCCACTCAGCCGTCACACTGCAACGATTCTCGATCGAAAGAATATGACAGCTCGGATCGGGCCCTTTCATTTAGTCGGGATGCGCATACTCGAATCTTGATTCATGCAGGTGCCTCATCTGGTCATGAAGCCAGTCATGATCAAGCTTGAGAGGCTACACAGACTAGGATAATTGATATAGCTGAGTGGAATCCGAGATTTAAGAAATACATATAAGAGCAAGACGGAATCCTCACCCTGAACGCTTTCTACCGAGATCTGAGTAACATTGTTTCCTCGAATTCCCAGCGTTTTCACCACTCGCCATTTTGGGCGCCGGGACTTGATCAAGCAGCTTGTCTCTTCCATCAGCAGTCTCTTGGTTTCTATGTTTTGTTAATATTTTTTATTAGACTACTGCATTCCCCCTCAATCAGAACATTGCATTGTGTGGCTATCCGCCATGACCTCTGAGGAACCACCAACTGGAACAGCCGCAAGCAAGCAGAAACCGTCAGTTGGACCAAGCTCCCTCTAACTCCTTACTGACACTCTTATAGTGCCAAGTCTCGCGACTCGATGCTAGCGTCATACATCTATAGCACCGATTCGGTTCAGGAGCGTCTCCTATGCAGGGCTGTTGCCAGCGACACTACACGGGATTCAAACGAACGAGCTCCTGAATCTGTTCAAGGGCCAAATGACGACAAGAATAATATCCGAGATCTCGAGGCCATGATGCGAGGACGTTCTTCCATGGAAAGTCGGCTCTGAGATTTGGAGTCGCATTGTATACTAGACCTGAGATTACGTTTATACGGCCTGTGCAACTGGAATGCTGTTTTTCATCTTTTCAAAAAGAACAGGCTTTGACCTGTTCTTCTATGTATTAATATTCTATTGTTTTCTCTACGAAACTCATGTCATATCTCCTCTGATTCCTAGTCTAAACTATCTATCACACATCACTCGTTGCCGTCAACCCCTGAAATCATTGTGAAAGTTTGTAAGTCCTACAGGGAAAAGTGTCAATAAGAAACCTACTAGAGCTCTTAAGACCTTCCGTATCTGTCTGTCACTTAGCCGAGAACTACCTAGTCAGAGCTTCATGAACCGGGATCTTGACCGGAGTGATTCGGTAAAAGTGGGACTGTCCGAGTACATTCGGAGGGTGAGTACCCACTCTCGGGGCCGGATGCACGGAGACCATTGGTTCACTCAGTGGTTAAGCGCCCGTCTTGTGTTTGCTAAAGTCATGTCACGGAGCTCTCTTTTCTAGCTCCGCTTCTCCAGTTTACCCCGGGGTTCTCGATGTCCAAACTGGCCAGGTTAACCTGGAGCCGACTTTCGATAACCCCGGAGCACTGACTCCAGGGCTATAAAAGCTTCCCCTCTTCTCTCTGGCTCCCGTCCTGCAACCGCCTTGATTCTCTGCCGATTCCCTCATCTTTCTCACGGATCTCTGTTTTGGATTAAATGCCCCCCCTCTTTCCAAGTTCCCCCCTGAGATCTAAGCCGTGAGCCTGGCTCAACACATAATCCCCAAATACCCTCCCCAAAATCTCCCTAGTATCGCTTTCCAGAAACCCCTCTACCCAAGCATTATCATTCGCTTCGATAAACCATGCCTTCAGACGATACTACTTTCTGCAATCCTGCTTTCAAAACTCAAGAGGAGCAAGTTACATTGAAGCTATCGCCAATCATCAAGCAACTAACTTGTTACGCCCAGGCCGTCCGAAGATGCCGCTATGCTCAACAGATTTATTTACGATACTTCCTCTCTTCAGGATCGATTGCTGCAGTTTCCTACAACCAAGAGTACTAATGTTGTGCCTGCGACGGTCTCCTCGGGAAAGATGGAGGGTGGCGGCCACCCGAAGGATCAGAGCAGGGTTTAAGATACTGGCTTTCTGCTTAGATAGCACCAGATGTACAATATATGGAAATATCATAATAACCCGGAAGCATAAGTCGTTATCACCCTTGTCTTTACAGTTATCAGTGCTCTTGATCTTGTATTAACAGGACGTTCAACCATTTATCTTGATGACCTTTGTCGCCACTAAACAACTGAAAGAAACTCCCTGTTATGCTTAAGCGTAGCGATCTCATAGATCGTGCATTATCTTTGTCATTCAATGTTTTCCAAAACTTTTGAAGTAACGAATAGGTTACCTAAATTGGCGGGTGGTAAACCTCCTTTCCAACAAGTTCTAACAGCATTGAGAATTCAGCCTTATTGAATCTGAAACGCCTTTAAATTGACACACGCGTCGATCTGATCTCGGATTCGTGTTTACTCTTATTTCAGTATACCTAGCGTTGATATAGCTTACGCCAACAGGGTTGTTCTCCAGCTGAAACCAAGCGTGGTCTAGGTATGGCACGGCCCTTTCACACGTGGCTATGAGCGGCATGTAAGATCTCCGATAAAGGGGGTATGAATCTCAAATATCGTTGGTCAAAGCGAGTCAGTAATTATCCCTATATATGTTAATCTTGAACCGATTGGGATTGGCCCGCGTCTGTCAGCACCGCAAAAGGATAACCCAAGAGCCCGTTCGCTTCCGGAGGAGAAGGATATCTTTGGAGAAGGACAAGCATATGGTAGATCAACTCAAACTACGCCCGGCGCTTCACGGCCGCACCTTTATGTTCAAATGATATCTTTTGTTTATCATTTTTGCGTCAATGGCTATAGAATAGTGCTCACCGCTATTAATTGGGGTAATAAATGGGTGGCCTCAAACAAGGCCGAGCCTCTTCACGAGGCTGAGCGCTTTGAAATTTCCCCAAAGAGCCTCATCAGATCAGTGACAAGTTCTCTCTTCTCTCTGCCGATACCGAACGGGAGTACTAGGTCATTCCCAGCTGTCAATCAATTAAGCGATGCAAATCGTGCAGAATCGAGCCTGCATTGTGGAATCGATGCAGAAAAACCAGATACAGTACTCGACTACATGAATGCAACCCCATTTCCGACAGATAATTCATCATTGATACAGTATTATCCATTCATGTGCTCGATGCAAGCTCACCGCTTTTATTTTACCTGCAGCAGGCTGAAAACAAAAGTGCAGATTAGGAGGGTGGGTTCGAATTATTGGCCTCTGTTGGTTCTGTTCCTGTCCCAACCACACCTCTCCACAGGTTAAGTATACACAACGTGGGCGGAAAATTCTACAGAAGCCTAAGACATGAGGGAGCCAAGTTCCCGGTTTGACAATCTACACACCACTCCATGTTTTGTTTTGCAGATGTCAAATTATCTTCAGCGTGCATTGAGACCGCTTCTTGGGATGTGGCACACTGACCGAGTTTTCTTGTTATATTTTTTTTCTCCTTGCACCGTCTGCACTTTGTTCTATCTACTTCAGATTAGGATCACCGGTGTAGATGGGCTGTGTTTGGAAATGTGGGCGTTTTGGTGCCCGGAATGTTTGATGGTGTTGAGGCTGTTGTAAGTCTCGTCTTGTCATGTCACGACGTAACTCGAGCATTCTGATACCCTGGTATCCCCCGAGGTCTTTATAAATGATCAGGATGCCCGTATCGTTCTGGTAATTCTCATGCTTTGAGGCATGATCCTTCTTGAACACAGCCTGTGGTTCTCAGACCTTCCAATGTTAAAGAAGAAATATCGCTGAACGACCTCCCCATTGTTATCTTTGTATTCGATTCACCACGCTCCTTAACTCGAATCAACCAAAACGTTCTTCAACTTCAATTATTCCCCAAGTCCACTTCATTTCCACCATGCCGTGCGATTCAATCCAGACTTACCCCGTCCCTACGGGCAACACTACACCGTAAGACATGTACTTTTCATTAGATCATATGTTGAGTTAACGGCTTTGCTTATCAGAAATAACACCGACACTTCTATGTTGACCCTTTTTATTCACGACACATCTTCCCTACCAGATCGCCTGATGATGAGGTCCATGGCTGAGGACAACAAAGCACCTGGAAACGGAGCCGGTTACTCAGGGCCGAAGGGTTCCAAACTATAGAAGATAAGACCAAGTTCATAAGGAGCTATCACAGTACTTGGCTTGGTACAATGTAAGATAGGCATGCTATTGTTTAGTATATGCACGTAAGAACAAGATGAATTAACCAGGAGCTTCTTCTGAAATACCATATGGAGCGTACTCAAAAGATTAAGGGCACGGACAGGAGGCCCGAGACATCCTGGAGTTGCTGATACTGAAACCAAGCCCCTGAGATGTATATCTAGGGCGTAGAGTACTGCATACAAGTCGGTCAAGTAACCAATATTCGCGGATATACAGTAGATATGCCACTATACTCACCCCTGACACGACAGTCATTTGACCAATGTAAAGTTTTCGAGACCAAGCTTGATGTTGGTCAGCTTTTAGTCTGCAACCCTCAAGAACAAGAGTGATTCTTGGAAAAGATCTCTCTTACCATCCATGAGTGTGAAGCGTTCCTCACCGCTTGACAGACACACACACCAAGACCAGGCATCAGCCCGAATGAAGAGACAAGACCATGCGTCTATTTTACGTTTCATGATGTACATTGTTGCACAGATATAATTACACGTCATTGGTACCATTCCTGGTACACCATCCACTATCCAACTCTCAGCCTCCCATTTTCTCATTTTATTCATTGAGTCGGAGGTGTCGTTGTTGAAGGGGGTATCGAAGCATTTGCAGCCGCCACCTCTGACACACCAGCCTTCTTGAGAGCAGCCTCTTTCCTTTGAGCAATGATAGCACCAAGCTTCTCCAGCATCTCCTCGCTGAGCTTGGTCTCTCCCTCGGCAGCACGCTTCTCGCGCTGGAGCTCGTGGAACTCTTGCAGAGGAGTCTGCATGGACTTGATCGACTCCTTATGAGCCTCCTTTGCTGCTGCTTCGGCCTCCTTCTGTTGCACGTACCACTCCTCGTGGCGTGTTCGGAACTTGGAGAACTTGTTTCGCAACTCGTCGATGACGGCTTCGGGCATGGGAGGGGAGAGTAGGTTGTAATAGAATGTTCTGTTATCGACAGTCTCACGGATGGTATCACAGTCAAAGGTTTCGAATTCAGGAACCTCGACCTCGGGCCAAGGAATGACAACGTTAATTCCAGGGACAATTCGATCCCACTTGTTTCCGTACTCCCATCGGTCGAAGCTCATGTTGGGAGATTTCATGTTCGGAGGAATAGCCTTCAGTTCGTGAATAATGACGTCTCTTGTGACTCCGGTTTCGGGGTTGGCGATAGGGTAGACGAGGCGGATAGAACCGATCGAGAGGGGCATGGGCTGAAGGTGGCTGTCGTTTCCAAGCATGCCAGCAGAGATAGACTGAGATCCATTAGTCCATATTCAAGCGTCAAAAGCCATTGTGCTTACCCGATGACAGTTCTCGAGAGTAACAAATCCTCCTTGGGCATTGATCGTCTTGATGCGATCAATCTTGCCCTTGTCTGGTCCATCCATGATAACCACACGGTCTGAAACAGCAAGGTTGAGCTGCTTCACACCACCAGCCCAAGCACATCTCTTCGCCAGAACCTCAGGCCGTGGTTGGTACGAACCAGAGTTAGACCAATCTGTTCGTACACTCTCCGCAAACATGCCATAACCATTGAAACCCAGATCTCGCTTGGGAGCAATAGGGCCCAACTCCCAATCCTCCTGCCTCATCCGGCGCGCATCCTGAAGATTCTGTCGGACCTCAGCGACAGCCGCTCGAATAGCCTGTCGGTTTCGAAGTTTGTTGTTGGTCTCTACGGCTTTGGCGGCTCTTTGGGCTTGCCGACCAGCCTGGCGCTGGGCCTGGGCGACCCGCTTGGCGAGCTTCTGCATGGCGGAGAATGAGCTGCGAGGAATTATCGAGAGAATTCGCAGGCTCTAGCAGCTCATTGAGCGGGTTGAAGCTGTTGACGCCGAATTGTCGCTGGGCGTTCGATAATTCGTTGCGGAGTGCGTTGTTGAGCTGGAAATTCTCGACCTGCAACGGAATTAGCCGCAGTAGTGTAGGTGCGGATAGCGGTGAAGCACTGTACCACGCACTATGCTCATGATAGCTTCATGTTAATGGAAGTTAGGCATTGAAAGAACGATGATAGTTGGCAGCAGATCCTTCCTTAAGTGATTTGACAATAATCGATTGCATAATAGTAGGATCTCAAGCTCCAATGATCGATCAATTCATATCAAGCAGAGGTATACGTTTATATTATACTACCAGCAATCTTCTTACTAAACTTCAGATTATAATACTTGTGCCAAACAGACAGATTACCTTGAATGCTTTAGACCGATTTAGTCGTAAAATTTCGACTGACCAAAATACTTATATCTTCCAGGCTCCTGTTTTGCTGCGGTCATAAAACAACAATATGTATATATAATCTTTTGCATATTGAAACCAACCTGGTGCAAGAATCATGCAGGTAGGACAGATGACTTAGCTCATCCAATATCAACCCCAGATACATACGTACATCTGGAATAACATATCATAAGCACATATCGATTGATTATCAAGGCTGGGGTTGCATTGCCGTTGAGAGGCCGCTGGATGACCGTCAAGATCAGCACGTGTTTGGCGGTCAGAATCACGAAAGCGACAGACACAATGAAAGAGACACAGGATATACGGATTTTCAGATATCATGACTGACTAGTCGTCCGTGATACCACACATAGCCTGTCAATCAGGGTCCTTGAGGCAAGACGATCAGGGGGGGAGGTTGGATGAAAGTCCTACGCTTTTGGGGCAGCGTAGGACTTTTCTGTCAACTCTAGGCTCTGACTGGACGCTGTTGGAGCTCTAGACTTTTTGGCTTTCGCACACGGAGGCGGGATGGCACAGGGCGCATTGCATGATGGACCAGGGTTAGAAGCTTGTGCCAGCTTCACTTCACTTGACTTTGCATATATTGTCTTGTGAAGATAGGCGGTGATTGATGACGCGGATGCACATGAAATTGTGATGGCAATAGAGGGAGACAGAAGTCAAAGCAGGAGAAAGAGCATTGCCCACTTACCGACTGTAATCAGCCGGAAATCAAGGTCATCAACTTCAAACGTCTATCAAAAATTTAAAATGGGTGCTATCCTCATGTCGTCCACAACAGTTCAAACCGTTGGCGATAACCGCGAGATCCCAGCTGGAAATCACAAAAGCCCGATCTATTCCACCAAGAATGGTCGGTCTTCAATGCTTCCATCAAAGACCAGCTTCATCACGGACCTCTGAGGCTGGTGGCGGGTTGATTAGCCTCATTCTGTTGAAATGATACAAACCGAGCCACGGTTTCAGCCCCGGAGCTATGGAGCTTAAAGCGTTCCATCGTGTCAAGAAGCGATGGTAGTGAAGCACCAAGCAACTTAAAGCCAACAGCAACACCGCAGCAGGACTGTGCTTGGTGGACCAAGGACTGGTGAGTACGTCAGACCGATAGGAATAGTGCAGAACGTCAAGGCTGTGAATGATGATGGCGTTGGGCAGTGTTGAATAATGAGCTGAGGACTGGCTGATAGTACGGACGGCAAAGAGTCAGAAGTACCTTTGTGAGGAATGACAGCATACCACCCAAAGAAGCCATCTCGCCTCTGCAGTTCACTTTCATTGTCCATTGACCGTCAGTTCCTCAATCAAACTAAACCGGCGTGGCCAAACGGCCAACGCCGTCACCCTGGCCCTTGATATTGTCTGTCGTCCAATGTTTTCGACCAGTTCATCAAGAAGGCAGGCTCTTATCTCATCTCGTCATCATTGGCATTCTCTGTTTCAGACTCACGCAAATGGTCAACGACGCAACCCACCGCATACAAACAAAGCAAAGCAACCTAACAAGTAACGACGGGCCTCCCGCTCATCTGCCTGCATCAACCACTGAAAGTTTGGCGGAGCACTCTCGGTAAGATGGATAAAATGGGTCAGTTAATTCCCCTCCTGGGAAATAACTTAGCAGACGGAGGCTTGTGACGCGCACTGCCCGGGACATCTCGCACTGTGAGAGAACTCCACTAATCACTCACTGAAAAGGAGACGGTGTTAGCGGTTGTTGCCGCCCACCAGCCGAAGCCAGGGCCACGCCGTTGGCTGCCTCAGGATGAGCCATTTCCGCGTAATGTGACAGATGTACCGTTTGTGTGGGAATATCGGTGAAAGGGTACCTGGGTCAAGTGAGCGTTACTTTTTTGAGCCCAGCCAGTCCAGGGGAAACACTTCATCAAAGAGCACAGTCCAGGCCCCAGCAGCTCGCAGCCCCAGCAACAGCGGGAAACAACAATGCTTGCAGCCTTGTTAATTCCTGATTGAAGATGTTCAGGAGGCTTATCGGCAATGATAGTTGTTGTTGCTTTCACCTGCGATATTGCAAGAACCAAGCAAAATATATACGAGAGACTAAGAACATAGAGCACTGCATTAGCCAAGTGAATCAATATCTAAACTTGGTTCTGATTTAAAGCCGAAACCTACTTTCAGCTGCCATTGTCTGCTGCTAGATACGCTATCAAAACACAGTGTGATTTGCAACTGCCTTGCTTGTCCTCAACAACCCTGCCCAACCCCCAGCATCCATCAACGGCACCAGCATCTTTGACACTGACACCTGGTACTTGAATCGCAGCACACTTCTCTCGCTATTCAGAGGTACCTCTCGTCCTTTGAACTGCCCTGGCTGCCTGTTGTCCTGTGCTTGCCCACACGCTGTTGGGTCCTATCCTGTCCTGGCGCCCGCCCGGGCTATCGCTCCAGTGGCCTGTAGCCCAGGCCCAGTGCAGTCGGGTCCCAGTCCTGGCGAGAAAAAAAACCAAGCCCAAGCCTATTTCACCCAAAAAACCAAAGCAAGCCCCTTCTTCCTCCTCGCTCGGTTTTTTCTGACTGAGGTGCTCTAAGCTACTGCCAGTCCCAACCTAACCCAACTCAAACAAACTCTCCTCTTTCTCTATCCATCCATCTCCCATCCCCATCGACCCGCAGCCGCCGCTCTCCGCGAAACTCACAACCTGCACCATCTCCCAAGCTCAAGCTCAAGCTCGCATTTCACGCCAGCAACTTCGTCCATTTCTTTCAACTTTTTAACCAAAAAAACACATCTAATCAATAACCATGGCTGAGATCCGCCGAAAGCTCGTCATTGTCGGCGATGGTGCTTGTGGTAAAACCTGTTTGTTGATGTGAGTTGGCCTTCTCTCACGACACGACACGACTTCAAAGTCGAATTCCCGTCGCCCATCACCGTTCCTATCCATCACCGCGTCGGCATCACAATGTCCCTACAGGATCGAACCTCAACAGGAGGGCGATACGAATGTTGTTCTGGCCTCTTGTTTGACTCAGCGCTTCGCATCACTTGACGCAATCAGCTCTATCATCGCCGTGATGGATGCACATGCCCCTTGCTTCACCTCACCGTCCTTAGTCGCCATTTTCATTATCATCATCGCCATCACTATCCTAAACCAAGTCATCAACACCATGCTAATCAAACTTATAGCGTTTTCTCCAAGGGCACTTTCCCTGAGGTAAGAATTGACTTTCCAACGGCGTTGCCTTTCACGCTTCGCACGCTTCACCTCACGGCTTGATAAACATCCTTATCATGCACCGAACATCACCAGCAATTGCCCCTTTGCTGACAATTCCGCCTTCAGGTCTACGTCCCCACCGTCTTCGAGAACTATGTCGCCGACGTCGAGGTTGATGGCAAGCACGTCGAGCTCGCCCTATGGGATACTGCTGGCCAGGAGGATTACGACCGTCTTCGACCTCTGTCCTACCCCGACTCTCATGTGATCCTGATCTGCTTCGCTGTTGACTCCCCCGATTCCCTTGACAACGTCCAGGAGAAGGTTTGTTCGCCCTCAACAGCCAGACGACTGCATGCTAGTTGTTATCAAGACAGCTTTGCTGACACGTGCTCTTACAGTGGATCTCTGAGGTTCTGCACTTCTGCCAAGGTCTCCCCATCATCCTCGTCGGCTGCAAGAAGGATTTGCGATACGACCAGAAGACCATCGAGGAGCTCCGAAAGACCAGCCAGAAGCCCGTTTCCCCCGAGGAGGTACGATACATTGCCCCAACAAGCGCCAAATCAAGCTCCTCGAACTTGATTGGCTAGCTTGCTGCACGTCATCTTGAAACATGCTAACAGTTATCGATAGGGTGAGGAGGTTCGCAAGAAGATCGCTGCCTACAAGTACCTTGAGTGCTCAGCCAAGACCAACGAGGGTGTCCGCGAGGTGTTTGAGCACGCCACTCGCGCCGCTCTGCTGTCGCGAAGCACCCGTGGCAGCAAGCACAAGAAGTGCCTTGTTCTGTAAAGGGCACTATGGAAGCCCTCTGAGCGCAGTCCACGCACACGTGCCGTGGCTTGACCCTGCGTTGTAATCCTTTGTCGTTCCAGTTCAACCTCAACTTGGCCCCGGCAGTTCGGATACGGGTTCGTGGCAGCCAAGAAGGCGAAGGCTGTCGGCATGCATCGGTTTTCTCGGAATCTGGAGTTTGATATCGTCTCGCTCATGTCTGGTCCATCGGCCTACGCGCCGACCTTTCTCGCTGGATTGATGGTTTTCTTGTCGGCAGAGCCCATGGTTTCTTGGACCCCCTGAATCTCGCAGGCGGTTACATTCTATTACCGGCAGATACCTCGTCTTTTTTATTATCACTGGCATGCGAGCGGGACCCTTTGTTTTATGTATGTGCTTGTCGCGCATGGGGGAGGTGGGCCAGATGTCTTTTTTCTTGTTGGGGGCTATTGATGAGGAGGATGAGGAGTGACTCTCGTTCCTTGCTCTCCTGCCAGGTCTGTCAGTCTGCAACGACAGACAGATGAGGAACTACCAGGGAGATGTGTCAGGAGGCCAGGAGAGGCTCCGTGGACTGGTTACGGCGAGAGCGTTTGTGTCTACTTGTGTGTGGATATGGGGTCCGACTGGGGGAACCAAGTCGGTCCAGGCCATAAATCTTTTCGTTTTTTCTCTTGAAGCCTCGAGACCGTTACTTAGACCATGGAGATGGGACATCTATTGCGTAGGGCCTGCCTGTTTAATCTCTTGATTTTTTGTATATCCTGTCTATCTGTTACGTGATGTTGTATGCATGCTCCTGAGCTAGGTGGCTCTTGTCTCTGTATTTTGTTATGTATTGACATGTCATGTTGCACTACTGATTACTGGTTGTCATTCCTCAACCAAGATGCTTATCCGTCTTGGTATCCGTATCTTGACTGGTCTTATCAAAGACAGCCTCCTTGTCCACGTGCCAATGTCCAGTCATGTGGCCCCCATCCCATGCTAGGCTTGATTGACGCCGAGCCTATTTTGGTTTGGGTGATACGGGTGATGTAATCCCATCAATCACTAAATGGGGGTCATGAGCTGCTCAAGTGAGGCTGTTGGTATTATCAGCTAGGCCAGACTCGCAATGCGAGCACAGTATTTAGAGCGGCATTTCACAACGTTAAAGGCAATATTGAGGTGAATATCAGTCTTGTTTCCTCAGTATCGAGATAAAACAAATGAGCGAGTGTACCCTCTGCTTCACAATACCACCCAAATGTATCAATAAACCGCCCAAAAAGAGTGACGCTATCATAGAGCAGCCTCATCACAACAACCACCCAAACCCCAACCACACTCCTGTGTATGCATCCCTAACCTAACACCGGTATAAACAACTTCTCGCCCGTCCCATCATATCGTCGTTACTGTGTTTCTTAGCCTTTGGAGCTTAGACGGGGCAGTGCTAGAAGGAGTCAGCATCATGTAAGATAAAGAAGAGGAAGAGGATTAGACTTACAGCACCGCAGCTACCGCAAGTCTTGCCAGAGCCATCGATGGCGGCGCTGCACTTGGGGCAAGTGTTGTCGTGGTAGTCAACAAGAGGCTGCATCTTGGCTGATATGCTGATAGTATGTGCTGAGATAGAAAGTAGAAGTGAAGTTTTGACCAGAGTACTACTACACTAGATAGAAGAAGAGTGAAAGAAAGAGGGGAAAGGCAACCTAATATATAACCGTCAACCTCAAACAAATCATTCCTTCCTCACACGAGATTTACGTATGTTTCTCTATCCCAAAGCGGGGTCGTTAAGCGCAAATAGCGGGCTTCTGCTTTGTTTTACCCTGTCTTGCTATTCGTTGCGTGTGACACCCCTCTCTCTCTTCCTTGTTGCTTCACTCTTTTGTGGTGGTGTTTTTTTTTTTTTTTATCCACTTGCTGTGAGGTACGGCAGTAACGTGGCACACTGTATGGATGCTGCTGACTTGTTTTGGAAGAGAGATAGTGAAAGTGAAGTGAGTTATCCCGCGGAGGTTGAAGGTTGTGTTGGAGATGGGTGGGGGGAATGGAGGATCGTGTGAGATGTTTAACAGCTCATAGTAGCTTCAGCGGTGTATGAAGATGTCGTTATATGAAGATGGATAAATAGATAAGGTCCTAGAGGGAATCCTCTGCAAAATACTGTTACTGATGTGAAATATTGGCTTCAGTATATTGTGAAGGTTTAACTCCATCACGAGCCATCTTACTGTAACATCACCAAAAGTCCAAGAAAAGAGCAATAAAAATACGAGTTCATCTGCCGAAGAACGGAAAACTTTATAATGATTTACATAACGACATCACGCCATTAACTTTTTCCACAATCCAATGTACTTGATACATGGTTTTCTTGATCTTATTTAATAAATGCCCAGTCAAATCATCCGCCTTTTGTACATGATTTTTATATCTCCAGCAGCAATACTCCCTGTGGTCACGCATGCCATGTTTTCATGCGTAATATCTTACACGCCTCTTGTCCCAGTAAGGCTCTATGTCTGTTGTGCTTCATTATGCTAATGTTTATGAATAAAAGTGAAAAGGTAAAGGAACGCCTGGGACTTATGCACACTGCGCCGGTCCATCTTTACCTGTAAAGGGTCAGTATATATATATATATATCTCCATGGCGAAGACATGAATCTTCATGGAACATCAAGGGGAACTCACTGCTAACCATCTTCTGCACAGCCTGGATGACACTGATAACCATGACAATCATACCAAAAACAACCACGGCACCTGCCATGTATGTCCGCCAGCTTCGCGTCGTCAACTTGATATAGCACAGCGGGGGCAAGATATAAGCCATAGCTACAGCGCTCGTGGCTCCCACAAGCTCAAACACAGCACCAAGATCACAAGTCACCAAACTTAGCACTAGAGCTGACGCAACAAGACTTGTACTGAAGAGGAGATGGCGGTTCATGTTGAATGGCTCGTCGGGGAAGAAGTATGTCAACATCACTTCACGGCAGACAAATGCCTCCAGGGGCAAGGTGGTGAGCATGTTGAGGCCAAAGCAAAGACGTGCAATGTTAACCATGGTGTTGTCTGCTGGAAAATTGTTGAGGACATTGCCTAGCGTCTTGTCGCCAAATGTCAGGAAACCGCCCAGAGCGAGAATAAGGCAGAACACCATTGATATACCAGTTGAGTAATGAGTGACTCGAGAAAAGTTGTCAATGGTAGGTGTCTTGAGGGACCCGTAGATCAGGAGTGAGTTGTGATGGCAAACGAAAGCTACATGGATCAGCAAATATCCTCACGATTTCAGGTAGTAGAACAAGCCCTTACCAAATGAAATAACGCCAATGGCCTGAAAGAAGCCGCCATTGAAAAGGAGAAGTGAAGGGGTGAACGAGCCCCGTTCTGATGCAGGTGTCAAGACACCTTGTATGAGGATGGTGAAGACAATAACCACCATACCAACGAGCGCAAACGTGCTTGCTTTGGCCAACTACCCAGAATACATTAGCCCAAGCTCCATCACGACGATCCGCATTGTGATTCTCACCTTTGAAATATCCCTATATAGCGTCAGGGGATACGCAATGCCCATCACAAACACCGCAATAGCAACTTGTCGATTTGCCAAGAGCCCTATTACAGGTATATTTGACAGGTTTGGCCACACGGCGACCAAGACATGAGGAATCGTGTCGCCAACAATAACACCATATGCGACCATGCCGCCAAACGCAAAGACCCATTGCGCAATACTGATAGCGATCAACCCAGTATGGCCAAAGCAGTGCTCAACTGTCCCTTGAAAGTGGCTCGTTCCGCTGAGCTTGCTGTTGATGACAATAAGACAGATTGTCCAGTCTACCACAACTGTCAAGGCTACCAGCAAGAGAATGCCTCCGACCAGTCCGGCCTGGCGCACTGCGTATGGTTGACCAATGATGCCCGCACCGATGATAGAGTTCGCCATATTCATGAAAGCAGACTTGAGTCCTGACTTTGGTCGATTCATCTCATGCTCAGCTTGCTCAGACGGATCCCCCATCGAGTTCGCAAGAGCAACACTTGGCGCTTCAATGTTCGTCAGAAGCGGCACACGATGCGACCGCCCCGGACTCGTCGCTTCCTCAACATCAAAGTACGCATCGTCCGAAGACCGTCTCTCACGATCCGCGGACCCGCCGAAAGCTTCGCCATTGCTGACGCCCACGATCTCCGGTGTCAAGTCGAAGCGCACGCGGCCGGGAGTCCGGGGCTGACCCTCTGTGTCTGCTTTGCCCGAAGCTTTCCCTAAATCGGCGCTGGCATTTCCACTGCTATAATCGTCGTCGCCTACGCCAAAATAGTCGTCATCGTAGTCGTGCCCGTGTTCTAGGAGACCGCGGTCTTCGCCGTGCGGGTTCGGGGAGCCATCTTTCCTGGCGTGCGTCATTGTTGAAGGGGAGTAGTAGCAAGTTGATATTGCGTGCACATTTTCCCCCAGAAGAAAAAACGATTATGTTCGGTTCGCTCGCTCGTATGTAAAGCAAAAGATTAATTAATAAATGAGGCGTAAAGATTGACGTTGAAGCAAAGGATAGAAAGTCGAATGGTTGTAAGTTGTAAATGGAAAGGTCCAGTCTAGGGACAGGATAGGTTGGTTGTCTGTCCTTCCCCCAGATAAGCAAGGATAGCAAACATTAGCGTCATTTACAGCATGGTTGGCACTGGGATTAGCGTAATGCCCCTTGTGAAATCGCTGGAATCGCCCACTAGTTGTGTCTAGGCTTATGCAGGGGCACGGATCATTCCAAGAGGATTCCATTAGAAGAGGTGTCAATAAAGAGTGAGGCTTCTATTGAAAAGGTTTGTTTGCATTCTAATATTATCTGTATACGTACTTCAAACACTCCCATTATCTGAGTTGTAACGTTATTTCAGCGTTGTTGAGCTTGATGCCACTCAAGGACCCTAATGGATTATTCAGGGACTCAAAAATAGGGGTCCAATTTACACCCTCCTTTTCAACGGCTGTATTCAACGGACGACCTCAACCTCACCGTACCAACCGTTGCGAGAGAATACGATGCAATTGGTCCTGAAAGTATGCTCTGATCAATTCGTCAGGATTTATCATGGTATCAAAGGAAGCAGATCAGTCCATCCAATGTTTCTATTGAGGTTGATGGTCTATCTCTACTAAAAAATACTTGTAGCATGGCTTCATCTGCCATTTGTAGAACCCGTCATGTTCTCCATCTCTTCGATCGGGTATCATTGTAGCTCGAACCACATTTTGTCATCCCACGCTCTTTGAGCTCTCTGTCCTCGTATTCCTTACACGACGTCCTCGTGATCTATGCTCTCAGTATATGTTCACGCGTTTCTCGCGCTTTTAGCGATTGTATTTGGTTATTAAAAGAATGTAATGCCGCTCGTCTGACTCTTTCTAAGCCAGGAGGGCGAAAAATGGTACTATACAGAAAATGAATGTGAAGCGGGCTTGTGACAATGGCCCTGTTGGTGCAGATGAGTCTTTTGTCTTGGTTGGTTCGCTTGAATCAGCAGTAGAAGTACCGGATGAGACAGATTCTTTGCCTAGACCCATGTCTGGTACTCCTGTTGCTTTTGACGCGGATGTGGTGAAGCCAGTTTCTTCGGCGTCGTCAGAAGTCTTGGTTGCTTGGCTGGTGGTCTGGGCACTTGTTGAAGAGCTGCTGCCTTCATCATCTCCAGAGCCATCGGTGATGGCATTGGGAGCAAAGCCTGTTCTTATTAGCACAGAGGTTTAACCACTGAAACGTTGTCAACTCACCAATTCGGCGCTCGTCGGCATCAAAAACGGCGTAGACATTCTTGATGAAGGTGTCTCCCAAGAGCCATGCTCCCTTTACAACCTCATAGCCGTAGACGTTGCTGGTGCATTTACCCTGTTTGTTGGGGGGAGAAACCCAATCCTTGGGCGAGATAACGTAGTCAACTCCGGAGAAAGTCACTGTCAGGTTGCCGTTGCTGTCACAAGGAACAGTATACGTGGTGCCGTCGCTGCTCTGGGCTCCGTCGATGAGGGCATGAAGCTTCTTGACGTTGTCTGGAGATCCGAACATGAAAGACGTGCCAGTGTCGATGAAGCTGCGGATTCCACCAATATCTGCCTTCTTGCCGTTGTAACCCATATCGTCCATCTCAATAGCCCAATCGTTGTTTTCGCCAATAGAGGTGTAGGTGATCTTTCCGGTATACTTGTCAGGGTTCGGTGAGCCAAAGCTGATTTCTCCCTCATTTGTGCCGTCAGCTGCACGGTTCAGAGCAACGGCGAACATGTTCTTGTCGACTTCTTCTGATTTGGCCAAGGCGTTGAGGAAGTTGCTGTTGGAACCCTTGTTGATCGCCAGACCAAGGATACCATCGAAAACGAATTCAATGAACTGATCCGAAGTGGTATGGGTCAGTCCGAACTGGTACTCGATGTCCATGCCAGCCACGGTGATTGTGTCGGTGGCCCAAGTGCCAGAAACCTTTCCAGAGCCGTATGCGATGTTAAAGTCCGACTTTGTCACTTCGAGGGAATCCGAATCACCTTCGCCGAATGTGTTGTGCATCTCACAGGCTTTGCTGGTACAAGAAGTGCCCATAACCCAACTTGATCCAGCGCCAGTGTCGATAAGCATGTACATTTTCTTCTTTTTCGATCCAATCTCGACCTCGATGAAGTAGGAATAGTCTGTTCCGTCCTGGTCGACACCCTGTGTGTGCTTCTTGGTCGATTCCTTGGCCTCCATAACATCGTATTCGTTGTCACGCTTGATCAACGTACTTGTGTCAGGGATACTTCCCCCGGCATATTTGGCGATCAATCGTGCTGCTTCGTGGGCTGCTCTCTCAGTTATCGGTTGGCTGGACTGTATTTGACTGGTCAATGAAATGGAACTATCATGCAATTCTCCAGTCACAAACCTGAGGTGCTCTCTGCTTGATGTCCATACGTACACCACCACCATTGCCCACACTCTTGGGACTTCGAGCCATACGCCTCTGGCCTACATCGACACGCCAACTCGGACTGTAAGGAAAGAAGGCATGGGCAGATGAGGCCAAAGCCAATTGCGCTAATAGAGATCCTGGGCGCATATTGAAGCTATGTTGAGGTCAAATCAACCAAACCTCCCTGGCGCGTACTGAGTATGCACTTGGAGGTAGTTGATAATCTGAATTGGCTTTGATCGAACAAGAACAGAGTAAGACCAAAGCCGAGCTAATTGGAACAGCTCGTTACGACTTGTCTCAAACGCGTTCGGACAGGAAGACAAAGTCGAGGCGAGGCCTCTTGAGCCAAAGATGGCGAGATGTATTAAAGGATTAGAATTACGAGCCCAGCATTGGAACCAAAACGGCACAGCAAAGATGCCGACTGATAACCAGAACCTGATGCAAGTTGGACAAGCGAAGATGCAACAAACACAAGCCAGACAATGGAAGTGGCTTGGTTACAGTGAGACCAATTCGAGTCTCTCTTTTATGGAACAGGGCGTTGAAGTTTCTCGGAAGTCGAAGTACTCGGTGGTCCTTGATCGAGACAAAGAGGAAGAAAGGAATGGGAATTAAAATAGACAAGAAACGGAAACAAAAAGGAAAAGCACAAAGCTGGACGATGATGGAGGAGGGAGGGAATTATTACAATTAAGGTAAGGTAGAGTATAGCATAGAAGAGAGAGGTAGAGAGGTAGAGGTGAGTGAGTGGAGGTGGAGGGATGAGAGAATGACGGGAAGAGGTGGGTTAGTGTTGGTATGGGGAGACAGTGGAGAGGACCCGGTGAGGTTGTAGTTCAAGACATGGAACCTACGCACTTGATACAGGGGGTCAAGAGTGACTTGAAGGTGCTGTACCTGCTGAAGATATCGTCCCAAAGAGGCAGGCCACGGAAGGGATAAGAGTTGTCAGAATAGACAGATCATATTGTCATCACAACATGTTACGAGCATTAATGTCTCTCTATGAGTCTATACGAACACCTGAACTTTGGCCAAAACTCTCTCTCACCTCTCAGAACTTGGCTTGATTCTAGATCCAAAGCCAAGCTAAAAAGGCCCCTTGGTTCAGATACTAATTATCTTGGCTTGAAGATCAGCAAGGTCCAATACCTGCAGATCAGGTATCTCATCATCTCCACGGACTGAATCAGCCATCATCAAACACGACCTGAAAACAACAAAGAAACGCCGCCGTAAAACGTTCTCCACCACATGCCAGCCAGCTCGAGTCTGGTAGGGATAAGACAGATGTGCATTTCGACCCGCCATCAGAGTGCATCTCTGCTGCCCATCACTGGTCATCCACCGAACGTTCATCTGTAAGGTTCAGGGGTCGTCAGCCTCTGAATGGCCCGTTACTCTTAGCCGCTTGTTTATTACGGTGGACTCGAGCTGTGGAGATTACCCTACCTTGCTCATGCTACCTCGATATCGGCCGAAAATATGCTTGTCCTCTTTTTGTCTGGTGCTACTTTATCATTTTGTATACTACGTACCGTACCTCACCCAAAGATAGCAATGTTACTACGGAGTATTGAATGCAAAGCGCTGCTTTCGATCACTGAGAAACTCCCCGAGACAGGGTTTAACGCCAACATCTGTGCCCCTGAGTCGATAAATTAACGTGCATTTCGATGCTTTAGGTTAGACTTCTCCCCCCCCAAGATCTGCACAAAGTGACACACGAGATGTGCTGCAACGCAATGTGGAGCAAGCGGCAAAAGGAAAAAAAAAACAAGCTTCAGCCGATTGATTCAGGCGCTTTCAACTGTCAATGGTGAAAACGAAACACGCGTTCTGTGGAAACTAGGAGCAATATTGTGGTTCCCTTGCTTCAGCTGAAAATCCGATGTAATGGTTATGCCGTGCAATGCAAAATAGCCTGGTCAAGGAATTGAATCCCTACAGCCATTCGATTTTACAGGCCTTGGCCATATCTAACCTTATCATAACGTTAAATGCAGAGTTTCATCAACCAGACCGTTACAGCCATGTAACGACATTCCAATTCTGTTGTGATATCAATGGCCAAGGAGATAAAGCTTAATGTTCTGGCGTCAAACATCGAAACAATCTGACACCGAGTCTCCTTAGACTTGCATCTCTTGACTCAACATCATTGGGTCGTCAAGTTTATGTTGTTGTTTTCTCAATTGACTTGCAGTAGCGTTTTATCTCCTTACCTTACGCGTCAAACAACGGCGCCACTCTATCGGTCCGCTACAGCACGTACTTCCCCTGACTACTGCGAGCCTCAAAACGTGAGCCTCAGCTCGCTCCAGTTTTCTTCCATATCCTTTTGGTCATTGTCAGGCGCTTCTTTTGCAGATTACGCGGCAGCAAAGTTGACACTTTGATTGTTTGACCAATAACTAGATTGACCACAGTACACAGTATTCCAGTTTGTTGGTCCGATGGAGCTGAAGTTCTTCCCAAGCTGTGATATGTCGAGTCTTTGAGGTCGGATTTTCGGCCGCCTGGCTTCTTATCCACGTGCACATGGATTCTCGGATATGTTCCTATCCCTGCTACCCTGAGTTCACATGAAAGCAGCAACATGGAGATGTTATTGACTCAGTTTCAGGCCCAATCCTTCTTGAGTAATGGCAATGCAGAATTGCGTCGTATCCTCAAACCCGTATCTACGAAGTGTTCCGTTTTGGTGTTTTGTTCTCGAAGCCTGCGCATGACAGCCAAGCTCATCCCTGACGCATGCAATGTCAAAGCTCCCATCACGTTGGAATTACTCTTTGTTCCTCGTTGCAAATGACCTTCAAGGACCTCATGTTCTCTGATCGATCTTTTCCCAGATCAAGGTAAGCCACTGGATTATTCTGATCACGAGAGCATCTAATACTTGGGTTACAATCTATAATACAACATCTCAAGGATTCCTGGCCTTGGCTCCTTGCTGACCAAGGGTGTGAGTAACCATGCAATGTCACAAAATTCCAATATAGATTTGATGGATCTCTGTTCGCTGCACCCGGCTCAATGACTTTATAGTTCATTCAATTAAGAGGGCTGAACAGAGATAGCCCCGTCATCCAGTAACTCCCTGTCAAGTGACCCCGTTGATAAAACAACCACAAGGAGCCGCCAATGCCCATCGGGACTTTAATCTTGACCCCGGCAGCGCTACCAGCTCGGATCGTGTCGATCAGGGTAGACTCAATTTGAATTCATATTGCACCTGTTAATCAGAGCTATGTTCAGCTCTGATAGGTTACTAGCTGCGGACAATTCAGGGTTCAATATTTTACCGTCGAAGGGACGGCAGATCATCATTTTAGATAAACATCGTGACGATAGATTCAGTTTGTGAATGTCTGTGCTCTTGTAGAGACCATATTGTTTCTATTTCCAATATCTATTCCCATGTTTCATAGTCGCATGTACCCGAAAGACACCCGTGAGGCAACCCATGGGTTTCGGTTTCAGCCTGGATCCTCAACTCCGGTTCTTCAGGAACACGTCCGCAATCATTAACTGACCATGAGCCACAGCTCTGCTCTTTCAAGCGTCTTCTTCTCAATGCCATCTTCAGCAGCGCTCTCCCAGAGTGTCCTCCGTATGGCTTTAAACTCCTTCAGGTCCGTGTCTGTAACTCCTCTAGTAGCGACATGTCGAAGAAAGTACCAGACAGACTCATTCTGCCATTTAAACGAGGCTGCGAGTTTCAATGTCTCGCGAAACACAAGCGATGTTTCGGCAGGCTGCTTATCGAGCAGGAATATGAGAAATTGCCAACCAGATATATCATTGTGATGTGCAAAGCACCACTTTTGCGTAGCGATAATCATGCGTGATATTCCGTCTTGTGAACTTGATGATGGCAGGATAAAGGTGTTGATCAGGTATCTAGCGTGACACCAGGCGTAGTAGTTTCGTGGATGTCGTTCTCCAGATATCATGATGATTCTTGTGAGGTCATCTTCTACTGGAACATCCATGTTGTGAAGACGGTATTGTTCCATTATCCATCGACGATGATTCCAGAGTGTTGGGGATTTTGTATGTCGATGAAGCCGGCTTGTAAGTAAGCTATCAACAAGATGCTTCTCATGATGTAATATTTCTCCAAGATCTTCCTCCTCCAGTCTGTTTCTGATAAGCCGCTTTCTTGTGTTTGCAGCAGTCAAGTGCTCTGGATCCATCAACAGAATGACCGCCGTCGATCTAGAGATTTCTTCTGATGATATACTTTGATCATCGGCCTGGTACTGCTTGAAGAGTTTCTGTGCCACTATAAATGCCTGCACGAGACGTAGTTTTGGAATGGCAACAGCATTGTCATCTCGTAGAACTATTGAGTTGGTATCCAGGATGTGGCTTTTACCTAATAACTCAATCTCCAGAAGCTCGGTTGAGGGCTCAATAAGAACGCCTGAGATTTCTCGAAACACAGAATGATGGTCGCCATGCTTGAGAGATTCCTTGAGACTTTTGTCGAGTGCTCGTGACATTGGACTGATCAAGGAAAGACGTTGTGAGTTGAAAGTATAGGGTAAGTTTAATGGAACCGACGTGGTGTGGAGGGGTTCTATGGAGCTCCATGTGTCGGGGTTATGACATGGCTTGACCACGTTTAGCAAACCACCAAAACCAACATCACCATCAACATCAACATCACGAGCACGAGATCAAGTTGGTGCAGGTCCAGACACTGAGCGAGCATATATTCTGTTCATCAGCTACCACTCCCAAAACCATCCGACTCCCAAGATGGCCTCCCTTATGCTCAGCATCTTCGTTGTCGAAGTTGTCGTCAACCTTGTCAATACCATTGGAGCCACCGCAATCAACAATCTGGTGCGTTGCCCACGATTTGACGACCCCTTGTGGCTCTTTACTAACTGAAAAAGCTCTGGACAATAATCAACTTCTTCCCCGTACCGACAGCCAAGGCTGCAGGCGAGCAACGCAAGCTCCAAGCTGAATACCTCAAGGTCCGACGAGATCTGAACACTACGAGCAGTCAGGATGAATTCGCCAAGTGGGCAAAGCTTCGTCGTCAGCACGACAAGCTTCTCGATCAGCTAGAGAAGACAAGTACGTGCTTCCGTCGCAGAGTTTCGACAGAATTGAAGGGATAGCTGACATATGATCACTACAGAGAAAACGACCGAGGCATCGCGAGCCAACTTCGACAAGGTCCTCACCGTTATTCGCATCGTCGTTACACGCGCGCCGCAATACTTCCTGCCTTTCTGGTACGCCACCGAGCCTATGTTCTGGCTTCCTTACGGCTGGTTCCCTTATTGGGCGGAATGGATCCTGTCTTTTCCTCGCGCTCCCATCGGAAGCGTTAGCATCGCTTCGTGGCAGCTCGCCTGTACAGGAGTCATCGCCCTCTTCAGCGATTTGATCGTCGGTATTGCTGGACTGCTCCTCAACGCGAAGCAGGCCAACGAGGCACCCGTGGCAGCCCAAAAGGTCGCCGCGGAGGAAAAGAAGAAGTCATAAGCAAACAGCAATGATATAGCTAGTTCGAGCACATAGTAAAAATATGCATATTTACAAGCAAAGCTTGACTACGATTGGAGATGTATCTCTTAGAAAATTTGACGCAAAGTTCCTCATTGCCGAAGCTGAGACTTTGTAACACGACAGAGAATAACCCTTGGCAGGGTATTTGGGGCTTAATCTAGGCAACATATTGACTCTAGCGACCACGGAGAGATCGCCAAAGCTTCGAAAGTGCCAATAGTAGTCACGGGTGTAGAGGAGATGTGGGAGGCTGTGAATAACGGCGCGAACGTCATATTATTGCGCTATTGAGCTATGGTGAGTATTGTAAGAGTGTGATTGGGAACAAAGGAACGAAGAAGAAGGGTGGTTCGTGGTGAGTGATAGAGGTGAAGAAAGAGAAATTTGACGAAGAGAAGAAAAATCCGAGGTTTTACGTTGAAAAAGATAAGTCGGCCCCACCAAAAGTTTAAGCCCCCCACATTGGCCGACGACAGGGCGCTGTGACTGACCTTCCATTAGGCTTGACTTGGCGCCACCTTTGCCTTAGTGAAGCTGTTCCTGACTGACGTCGTTCAGCCTCGTCTTGACTTGTAACAAACGTGTTCAACTTCAACATCTCATAACCAGCAAAGGAACACGACTATTTTGGTTCGATACCCGCCATAATGGCGATTCCGTGGGACTCGTAAGTGGATTTCTAGCATTTACTATGTATTTCTGGCTTCGTTATTCTTCTTGATGGCCACTTACACATTGTGTACAATAACTAACATTAACCAGTCTTCGTTCCCTCCTCATCTTCTTTGGTCCCATACTCTTACCAAAGGCCATATCATACTACCGATCCGTTCGATCCTCTTCTCAAGCCCGTCATGCGCCTATAATTCCCATACCGCCCAAAGTCCGCGTTGCGCTCGCCCTCCTCGCATTCTTGATCGTCGGCTACATCCTCAAGACTCTACCACCACTTGCGCCAGAGAACCTGTTCCTGGCGACACAGAGTCGTCTACAGATCCCTGTCGATGTTCTGTTCAACCGAGTTGCGGTGGGAAGACCTGATAATGTTCTGACGAAACAGGACGAAGCGCTGAGGGGCAGATTTGTCAACTTGGAGAGTCGATTGTTATACTTGCAGTTTGGTCCTGAGGTGCTTGCGAACTGCCCGTTCTGCACTTCGGAAGAACCAAAAACATTCTTCTATTATGCTCTGCCACAACTTCTGTGGCCTCACATCGCCAACCTCTTCGCCGTCGCTTTCGTCACGAGTCCGACTTTCACAGGCCGAGCTGGTTCCCAATGGCGACCGAAGGCCACAATGGCTGCGGCCATAATCGCAGCTCTCGATATTTACTTTGTCAACTCTTATAATTACCAAGCCAACGCACGTGCTCTGCGTCTTTCAGAAGTTGACTTCTTTTACTGGACTGCTCGAGTCGCTCGCCTCGTTACCCTCGCAGCTTTCGACGCAGCACTAGGATGGCTTCTATATCTATCCGCCACGAACCGCGCATTCGTCGAGCCACCTTCGCCCGTCGAGCGCATCGAAGCGACTTCTCGTGCTCTTCTCATCGTGAAGAGTAAGCTCAGTGCTCTTGGTATTGTTAAGAACACTGCGCTGCGCGATGAGGAGCTTCGATCACGAAGTCATGCTTACTGGAATCATGAAGTACGTCTCATGGGCGAGGTCATGGAGGAAAGGGAGGTTGTGGAGGGAGTTAATGATGCGTTGAGTAATCGCATTGACGTTGCGGCCATAACGAGGGACGCCGAAGGATATGCACAGAATGTATTGCAGTCCTTGCGCGCAGAAACGGTGGACAACGAATAGTATCTAATCCGTCCTGCTGCGTATTATCCCAACCCTTGTTTTAAAGAGCTATTCTTACATAGAGGTCTATGACCCTTCAAACCTGGCTTGAATAACCATAAAAACCATATCTCGTCCTTTCTCTTGTAACAGTTGAGTGTTATGCCCCTCTCTGAAACATGCACCGTGTCCACTCCCACATGCATTTAGTGTAATTTCCACATCATAACTCCCGCGCTCAACATTAACTCTTAGAATCCGGTCTTGTCGACTCCGGCCTTACTGGTCCTGTAGCAGCACTGCTAGTGCTGCCCTTTCTACTTGGTGTTTCCAGAGCACCCTCTTGTGCGCTGCGCTCTAAGAAGTTTGCCCATAGCTCAGATAAAGACTCTTTGTCTTTTGCAGATGTTGACTCATTGAAGAGATCGGCGTTCAGAGAGGGTGAACTTGGTGTGCGTGTGAATGGTGACATGGGTAAACGGAGAGAATTGGATGATGTGCCTGGACGAGCAAGACCAGCCTGCTCTCGTTGTTCGTCGGTCCAGTTGAGGTAGCCAGCCATGACTTGAAGGACCTGGAAACGCTTGGCGTCACCGCGGTCGAGTGTGAGGAAGTGGAGGAGATGGTTAGTGACAATTTGTCTTAATTGTGGTTAGCACAATACTTCAGATGAGCATCATATATGGTACATACCTGTCAACATTGTCTTCTGGCTTCGTCTTCTTGAGATAACGTAATGCCTTGGTCAAGTGGTCGTTCAACACAATGGCCTCATGCCTTAACTTTCCAATGAGAAGGTTCTTCTCCTTGACCTCCTTCTCATAAGGTGCAGTTCGCTCAAGCTCTTGTGTGAGAGTTTGCTTAGCTTCTTCAGCTTCTTTGGCGCGAGCATCGGCTTCTTGTACTTGCTTCTTGAGAGCCTGAACTTGCGCCTCGGTTGTCTCAACCATATCGCGGAGCTCCTTCTTGCGAGCATCTTGGATCTCGCGGAGGGCGTTCTGTAGGTTTTCGATAAGGGTACTTTGACTATCTCGGTCTGCAGTGGCGCTCTCGTAGTTTTGTCGTAGGACGGCAACTTGTTCCTCTAGCTCCGAGACCTTGTCGACCAAGCTCTCCTTGATGGATCGCTCTTCCATGGCGATAACCTCCCACTCGCCCATGGCATTGGCGGTCGTCTCCATCTCTTCTTTGAGGTGCTGAACATGTCGGACTAATTCTTCCTTCTCCTTACTCCAGTTCTGTGCTGAGAGGTTGTTTCGACTTCGAAGAGTGTTGAGTTCCCTGGTCGCATCTTGTAGCTCCCCCTTTAGCTTTGCGACATCGTCCCCAGACGATGCAGCGTTATTTCTTAATTGTTCATTCTCAGCCTCGAGCTCTTCTATGCGCTCTTTGCTTTCTTCAAGCTCTGCCTTGTCACGCTTGAATCTGTCGCTCAACGTCTGCTTGATCTTCTCAACTCGCCCAAGCAAGGTCTGGTATTCCTCCTCAGCGTTCTCCTTTGCGGCATTACTCTCCTCTAGTTCGCTCTTGAGCTGTGTGACTTCATTGCTATGTGTCTCTTGGATATTCTCGAGCTGCTTCCGTAGCTGTTCGACCTCGGCCCGCAAGGCCTCTCGTTCCTGGCTCATGGCCTCTAGCTTAGCAGAGGTGTCTGAATCGTCGGGCTTTTCCTTTTCGCCATCAACTGGAGGGGGTGTGAGCCCGTTGCTCTGCGTCTTTGGCTCTACGGCATGCCCGTTGCTCTGGACGGGAGGAGCTTCCTCGTTTACGACTTCGTCTGCATCGACTGGAGTTTCCTGTGGAGTTGATACATGTCAGCGCGCGCGCAATTGCATGATATGGGAAGCGAGCATCATAACTACGTACGGGCTGAGTTGGTGTCTCGGGCTCGTCTTCGAGGGTCTCTTTATCTGAACCCTGTTGAGGGTCTGAACCACCACTAACAGGTTGCTCAGCAGCCTTGTTCTTGTTGGCGTTCTTCTTTTTCTTGTTGTTCTTTTTCTTTGACGACCCTGCACGAGTAGGAAGCGAAGCCCCATGGGTTAGGACACGTTCTCGAATCTCCATTTCCACGTCAATTGGCAGGGGTAGGGATTGCACGCACCTGAATTCGTCGCCTGGGTCGGGTTCGTTGCGACGGCGGAAGACATGGCGAGTTTTTTTAGTTTAGAGCATCCAGACCCAGATCTAGAGGTTCAATGTCGTGCAGATAATCCTAGCGCCTGGGGGTGGATTATAGGCAGTATGTAGGATCAGAGAATTTGATGTTTGGTACGTGTCAGTAATTACTGACCCTCCCTCGTGTTGGTGTCTCCAAATTACATGTCAGCCGCTCCCCTAGCTGACGTACCTGGTGCCGGTTAGTGGGCTTGGCCTGGAAATGCCCTGGAGCTGCGAGACGTTTCAACGGCTGATCTTTTGAGGTCGGCTCCGAGTTACTGGCCGGCTACTACTTCAGGATATTATTAGTTGCGCAAGTCTGGTGTTTGAGCATTCAAAACTTCAATTGACTTCCGGGAACCCAATGGCCATATCGGTGGCCAGTATTGCAGCTCTTGTTCACGTACCTTGCAGGTTCTAGACTCAAGCATTGAGCATGTCCTCCAATCACTGACTGAGCATAGCTCACAAGCTAACATCAGTGATACTCCTCATAAAAAACAATCTCTCTTACACACTCTATGTTTTAAGGCTATGAACTCTTTTCACACACAGTCAATCTTGTGTGAATCAGATACGAGATCAATATCCTCTTTATTGTCCCCTGCAAAGTGAAACATACGGCTGCGCTGCCCACTCTACCGTAGTCAGAACTCAATGCTATTGACTGAACCCACATGCCGTGTTGAACCAAGCAGCGTTTAATTCTAATTCCTTCATTTTGACTTTACCTTCTCATCCATTTTGAGATATAATGTTATCCGTCAGTGAAACCTGCATCAGTTGGTCTCCACAGAACCTTTGGTGTAAGAGAAACAACTTTCAGCACCAGTCAATATAGTCTAAGACCTAGGTATGGAAGGTCTTCACAAGCGATAACTGTTTGAAATGATTCCAAAGCTGATTCATCAACATTATTTACATGAATTAAGTCAAGTGCTGCGTTGGCAGTTGGACCAGCGAGACGAGATGCTGTTGAGAGCGGAATTAGCTTAGTCATACTTCGAGTGGATCCTTACGATGCTATTTTCTTATCTCTCGCGCGCTTCAAATCTCTTTTTTCTTCTTCACATATTTTTACCCTTCGCCATCACACTTTTGAAATTGACCATTGTTTTCCGTGGCTTTTTCACAATCAAGCGCGAAGTAGACCATAATCGCCTTTCATAATCCCATTGCTTGCTCTTTTATTTCCTATGAGTGCTATGGGTTCGCTTATGTGCGTACATATCATGTATCAGTAAAAACCTTTTCGTAGAAAATAAAAAGCGCGTGACAGATGACCCAACTTGCATTCATTTCATTATACATGGATCTTTTTGAACTATATCTATGCCGCTTTAAACTCCGAAACCCAAAAAATTGAACAATTCCGTACTCAAGCCTTGGCCTTTCGGCCCTTGCCTGCTTTTGTTGCCTTGCCCTTGGTGGCCTTTGCCTTGGGGGCTGGCTTCTCCTTGGTAACAACCTCGGTCTTCTCCTCGACGACTGTCTCAACAATCTCAACAGGCTCCTCAACCTTGGTTTCCTCCTCCTTCTGGACGGGTGCATCCTCAATAGCCTTGGTCTCGCTCTCTCCCTTCTCAATGGCAGCAGGGGCTGGCACGTCCTTGATCTCGGGGGCATCAAACTCATAACCAAGCTCCTTAAGCTTAGCAGCCTTCTTTGAGCGCTTAGTGTTCTCCTTTGTAACCTTGTTCGCCCACGCAGACTCGGTCAAAGGCTTCTCAAGCTTGTGACCGGCCATCTTGTTCCAGGGGACCTTCTTGAATCGTCGGTTGGCGCCCTTGAATAGATCTTCGTGAACTTGCTCCTTAGGGATCATTCGGACCTTGAGAATGTGGCCGAACAGAAGGTAGCTGTCCATGGTCTTGCACACAATCTCGGCAGTAGAGGCCTCGGCGAACTTGACGAAAGCGTAGTGCTTGCTGGCGCCAGTCTTCTTGTTTCGCGAAAGTCGCAGAGCAATAATGGGGCCGAACTGCTCAAAGTACTGCCTCATCTCGTGCTCGTAGAAACCGTGGGGAATGCGGCCGATGTAGATAACTCCAGCCTCCTCGTCGGAAGCCTTAGCGGCCTTTTGCACATCCTTGGAGACCTTGGGGATCTTGCCGACATCTTGTCCCCTCTTGAAGCTTGAGTCGCCCTCAGTAATATCCTCGTCGTCAGAGTCTAGCTCCTTCACGATTGCCTGGACCTCCTTGCCCTCCTCGGCCTCTGATTCGGAAGACTCATCGGGGATATCGAGTGTGGTGGTTTCCTCCTCGACGACCTTGACTTCCTCGGGCTTGCTCTTCTTGGACTTTTGCGCCGGCTTGGTAGCAGTCTTTGTTGTGACGGCGGTCTTCTTGACAGACTTTTGCTTCTTCAGCGACACAGGCGACGCATCCTCAGGGGCTGTAACGGTTGTATTAGTGACATGGGAGGAGCAACATCGTGGGCATTATATCTTCACCTTTTCGCTTGGCCTGGGCAGCTTTGGCACCGTTGGGCTTCTGAATGTCTGAAGCGGCTAGAAAAAGTCAGCGCATGAAGAATTATAGTTTTTGAACAACTTACACTTTCTCTTTCTCAATTCTGGGGCCATTGTGTCTGATTTGGTTGTCTTGTTGCTGGATACTCAAAAGCTAGACTTTCGCAAAAAGATGCGTGGGCCATTGGAAAAAAAATGAAATTCTGCCATGTCTTTTCTGGGCGGTGAGGGACTTCGTCTACTATCAGTTTATCTTAGTGGGGGTTGGGGTCCTTTCAGCGGCTGTGGTCCACTAAAAAGTGTCTGTAGCTTCTGAAGCTTACAACCCGCGCTGTGATATTAGACTAAGACCAATCGATTTCATCAACCGTTGCCAGACACCTCATTTCACGATTTTGAGACGATTCATATTGGCCTTCTTATGCTCATTGTAGATCCCAAATCCCGCAAGTAGTAATTGCACGGCTTTGGCTTTTCACCATCGATACCCACACAGAAGGTTCTCCAGACACTTCACAGTTGCATATCGATAGCTCTTCACCTCTGCTGCTCGACAGTTTATTGCACAAGATGCCGAAAAAGCAAGAGAATTTGACAAAAGAGGAGATATGGGATGACTCTGCCCTGATAGACTCATGGAATGAAGCTTTACAGGAGTACAAGGTAAGTATGCTTATCTCCATTGCAAACCGTCACTGATAGAGTCTCTGTAGAAATATCACAGCATTCACGCCAAGGGCGGAAGTGTACGAGAATTGGAATCCGAAAATCGGTAGGAATCGATATGAAGAATGAAAATTACTTAGCTAATCCAAGAACCAAGGGCCGAAACTGAGGCAGAGTTTGAGTCTGTGCAACCCCAAGTTGCAGAAACAGAAGAGATTGAGTTGGATTCAGAAGCAGCGGAACAAAACAAGGTGAGTATTATTTGTTGACGATCTGTGCCATGAGAATGTTCAGACAACTGATATGGAGATTTAGGAGATCCCTTCGTCGAGCAACGAGCCTAAGGAGCCAATCGCGTCTCAAGGTCTACCCTCATTTCCTATACAAACCGTACTAGGTTCCGGTAGGTCAAGATCCCTGAAGGTATTTCTTGTCATATACCTAATCAAAACACAATAGTTCAGGACGAAAGCCTCAAGAAACTCCTTATGTCATGGTACTATGCAGGCTATTACACAGGGTTGTACGAAGGCCAACAACAGGCTCAGCAGAAGAATGGTTCGTAAGCGAAGAAACAATTTTACATCCTTGAAACACGGAAGAGCGGTAGTCATCTCCAGTTTTGTCTGAGAAAGTCATGGCATACGCATGGGTTTTCTCGGTCGGGCTGTTGCCGTGGATGTTACGATGCAAGATCGGCCGCCGATTCACGTGGAAATGTTCATGGATGGGAACGGGATGAATGACGGATTCAAGAGAGCATGCGTTGTGGCGTTTGTGTCGAAACAAGAGGCCTCATGATGCCAAGGCCAGCCCAGATTTAGAGATTTGTTGTAAGTTCAATATCATGTCAAGATATAGCGACCCAATTTCTGGCCCGAGATTATACCAGCGCTAAGTGTCGTGCAGGTCTCTTTCTATGTGGATGCTCTGTAGAGTATGGTTATTAATATGCATCCATAACAACACCAATGATATATGCATGTGATTAAGGTAGGCCAGATATTAGGTCTCGTGCCCTGTCAAAGAGATAAACTTTTTCTCGTCCGAATTGTTGTGCTAAGAGTCTAATCGTGGATGAACGAGACTGTCGATGAAACCTCACCGTTGACGATCAATGGTGAAACAGCCTCCGTGCCCGCTCAAACGGCGAGTATATGTGTATTTAATAGCTTGGCCTCTTGGCTTCTTTGAGCATCGCCTCAACGATGTTATACTGTAATTCTGGTATAATAAAAACTTCAGGTGGCTAGGCCTTGGAGCCTTGGACTTTGAGCCCGCACGGAGTAGCCAAGTCCCGTTCTTGGCTTTGTCGGACCTTATCTCTTTGTGTAAGAGTCAGCGTCTCACCACTAACAAAAACAGCCCCTGTTATGGCCATTCGATACGACCCTATATAGAGTTAATTAAGAATTTATGCCTATACTGGTCGCTGCGTAAGAAACCACCCCAATCGTTATGTGTCGCATATTATTCGCTTGGCACTAGGTACAGCAAAAAAGGGTAAAACTCCAAAACACCAAACGTGATCCGAGACAGACCTGTCACAGAGACCACCCCCGCATCAACATGCGTTTCATAGGAAACCCGCCTAACGATTATGTTGATCGGATCTAGACAGACCGAAGCGAGTAAAGCTAAGATTCGGCTTCTTCAGCGGCCGTGTTTCGAAGATGGATGTGTTTGAGGGCTGGGCTGGGCTGGGCTGGGCCTGTCTTTTCAAGGGGGTTACAAGCGGTTGTTTAAACAGTTGAGATCCAAGCAAGGTATAATAAGGGCACAGCAGTTCCACGATTGTCAACAAACATCCCATCCCCATATCTCCATCCATCTCTTTCTCAATTGTTTCTTGTGCTTCATTCTTTTCGCACTTGAGAATTCCTTTCTTTGAAGGCAGGCCCTCTTCATTACTTTACTACTATTTACT